>JAANSK020288046.1:0-10631 GCA_011763485.2 Isoetes engelmannii | reverse complement strand
GTCTGCGAAATTAGAAATTCTTTGAAAATTCCTTCCGCCTTCTCCTACCTTCTCCTACCGTATTCGCACGATCCTCTATGCCTTATCTAATGTGTAGCTGACTTGGATCTGTCTAATGTTTACCCCAGATGCCTCCCTTTCATCACATCCCCAAGCCCTATACTGGGCCTCGAGCAGAAGAAGTTTTGAAAAAGCGGAAGAAGTTCCTCAATCCCGCCATGTTTTTGTATTATAAGAAACCTGTAAGTTTTCTTTCAACTGTTTGGTATGTACATTTTATAGACCATCTCTTGATTGGAGAACTTAGAAGAAGAATTTCCTCGAAAATTTTCTAAAAGAAATGGGCTATAGCTTCCTTATCAACACGGATGTATTATTCATTACATCATGTTGATGCTTTATCAAATTCGGCTGATTGAAACTCCGTGAAATGTATTTTAAATGTACTAATAATTTTTGCTGATCACCAGCCTATGCTTTTTTGAGTCCTATTTGTGGTTCCCTCTTCAAAAACATTTCCTGAAAGGTGCATTCTTGTATCCTTTCCTTCCTTTTCCAAGACAGCTGAGATCCAATTTCATACTAGCATCACTCTATGGTACATATTATTTTCTGCTGATTAAGCCAATATTTTTGTAAGCCCCATTCGTGATTAAGAATTTAAAATTTATCCTCCAAAGACATGCTTGTTTTCTTTATTTTCCAAGAATGTGTCTAAACAATTAAATATTACAAATTAGGTGAATATTGTGGAAGGCAAAATGCAATACCCATATGATGAAAATGGATGATGCTACCTGGACGCTTTTGCTGGTATTGTTACAGTATCAGTTGGGCATTGCCATCCAGAAATAGTTGAAGCAGTGATCAACAGACTCAACTTTCGCATCACACAACTACAATATATCTTCATCATGCTATTGCTGATTTTGCAGAAGCTCTCACACAACGAATGCCCGGAAACTTGAAGGTTTCTTTTTTATGCTTATGATCTCCCTACGAAGTTGGTGATAAGACATCAATGTTGTTGCCATTTCAACATTTCTTTCCCAGGTGGTGTATTTTGTGAATTCGGGATCAGAAGCAAATGATATGACAATGTTGATGGCAAGATTGTACACAGGATCTTATGATATAATCGCTTTGAGGATGCATATCATGGTATGAGTCCTCCTACAATGGGTCTGACAGCCCACAGTACATGGAAATTTTATGTTCCTTGAAGGAGCAAATCGAGGCTCATTTATTTTAACGAGAAATATGTTTATATCATTCTCTGCCATCACCCATCTGCTCTTAACTCAGGATTTTGGAGTGCATCATGTGTTAAACCCTGATCCATGCAGAGGCATTTTTGGATCAGAAGGAAAGCTTTATGCAAATGACATTGCTAATCTAATTGAATCTGGCACATCAGGTCAAGTGGCAGGTTTTTTGCAGAAACTATACAGGTACAGATGCATATTTCTTTCACAACTCAGTGCATTCACATATTTCTCATGTAATAGATGTATAGCAAGCTTTGCAGTTGTTTATTATTGACTAGTTAGCACACGATTTGTGCATAGGGTGTGGGTGGAACTGTGGAGCTGGCTCTTGGTTATCTACCTGCTGCATACGACATCATTAGAAAAGCTGGACCTCGGTCTATGCATTGCTGATGAACTACAGACTGGTTTTGGCCGAACTGGGAACCACTACTGGGGTTCTGAAATACAGGGTGTCATTCCGGATATTGTCACAATGGCAAAGGTTACTTTCCTTCTTTTTTTTCCAAAGCTGCCAATTACATGGCTCTTTCTGCATACCAAAGTATGGCCTTGTATATCTGCAATGATCTTTCTGGTGCTTTATAGGGTATAGGAAATGGGCTTCCTCTAACAGCTGTAGTGACCGCTCCTGAAATTGCAGCTATCCTTGCGCAGCACCTACATTCAATACTTATGGTAGAAATCCAGTATGTTCTGCTGCAGGACATGTTGTGCTTTCTGTCTTGGATAAAGAGAAGCGCCAGGAACATTGCGTTGCTGTTGATGCCCATCTTATCAGTCGCCTACAGGACCTTCAGAACAAACATCAGAGTATGTCTCATCTCATCAGAAGTATGCTCGCATTTCATTGTTGCTATAAGGCTCATCTATTGTTTCATTGTTGAGCTTATCAGTGATAGGGAACAAAGATGCCTGCAAAAGAGGAGACCATTCAAGTCATGGAAAAAATGAAAGGTGCAGGCTAATCATGATATGATATTCCACAATTCACTTTCATAGAATAGCAACTGAGCTCAACATATGCAGACCTTGGAGTTTTGGTGGGAAAAGGGGGTCGGCATGGCAATGTCTTTCGAATCAAGCCTCCTATGTGTTTCAGTAAGGATGATGCAGGTATGTGCCTGTTTTATTCTCATAGGCAGGAACTAGTTAACAACGGGATTTATGGAATTAATGGTTAGAAGGCATGTCATACTTGAATCTTTTAAAATACACATTATGCAGGCAATTTGTCATGTTGATGCCATGGATATGTGGTGAATTTGCTGCTACATGTAGATTGTTGCAACAACGGTGGTAATTCATCTGGCAAGCCTGTAGAAGAATTATAAAAGGCTTAGAACTCTAGTAAAGCATATACGTATGTTGTTAAATGCATTCTTCATTCCAGGTTGTTAGCTTGGTTATGTCAATGATTTAACTAATGAATTGGTTAAATGTTGGATTTCAGATTTCTTGGTGGATGTCATGGACCATTCATTGTCCAAATTATAAAGTTGTATGGGTTCTCAATATGTAAGGACTTATAATCTTGTGCCTGCTTTTAGGGTTAAAATTTGGCAAAGTTAGAAAAAATAAGATATAAATGGAAGTATATCCTGTGGGAACTTGAAATTCTCCCCTTATGCCCCTTCCATATATCAATCAAAAGCCTCATAGCCAGGCCTGCACAGCCAGTTCTGCATTTCCATTCTCGTTATTTTTAAAGTGTTTCTTAACTAACCACCATAAAAATGGCATACCAGCATGATAAACGTTGAAACGTGTTCTGGGAAGACCCTTGGAAAACAGTGAAAAGTTAGTTATGTATACCGCCCTTGAACACTAAGCAAACACAAGGCCTGCCATAAAAAAAAAACTTTGCGTTGTATTGTGCCTTTACCTTGCTATGCTGCAGCAAACGTGGCAAACAAGGTAATCATACTGTAGCACACAATGTGCATAGGACCACCTCCATATTAACTAGAAGTATCTACCTCTTCTGCGATACTAGTACAACATCTCCTGACAAGGGCTAAGGATTTTTCAAATACACAAATTGTTTTTGCCATGCTGGCCTTCCATATGTGGATCTCAAACCTATGGGTTTAGGTACCCAAACTTGATATTCTCCAATTATTAGAAGTACGAGGCGGGTAGTCATGAATGTAATCAGGCTTCTCGTATTCCCCACCAAACCACCTTGAAACTATGAAATTTTGAGATATGGTGCTATGGAATCATTAGCTAGGACCTGCGCACACCATTTGCTCCCCTAAATGACATAGGGATGGCCAATTCTAGGCTTGGAATCCATGGATTCTAGGCCTTATGAATTCGAGTAAGGCGTAGAATCCAATGGCTTTTGGTCCTAGAATGCATGGATTCCGGGCCTTGAATCTAGTGGATTCCAGGCTTAGAATTCATGAATTACGGTCTCTAGAATCAATTAGATTTTTTTCTTTTTTTTAAATTTGGGTGGACTTTCGGTGGTGTTGGCTCCACACAGGTTAATGCAATATTTACATGGACCTTTTGGGATAAAGTCATAATTTTTTTGGGCTTCAAGTGCAGGAAAAAAAGATGTTTACCATAGTCCTTCCACATCATTACCTTCAAATTGCCATGTCAACACTTTCTTGTCAAGTCACCATATATCTTTACCATGCCACTTGGCCTTTTTGTAGAAATAAAATAAGAATGTTCATTTACTATTTTTTTTTCTTATTGCTAGCCCATGCAAAATGCTATAGGATAGGCTTTGAAAAAAATTGTTTTGACCACATCTAGGCCCTCAAATGGGCTTTCTTGGTATTCGTGCCTAACATGAATTTTGCCAATTCATTATCACTTGGCTCTCCATTACCAGATTGTATTGTGGTGAAGAGTGGCTTATGGTATAAAAAGTTGGACCTCAAGCTGTTGAACGATCCAGAATTGGCTCATCTGTTTCCTAAACATGACCGAGATATTCTGCCTCAGGTTTTCACAAAGATTCAAGATCCTTCTACTCATCTTCATCCTTTAGCTCTTGCTTCTCCGCGTATCCAAGAGCAACGTTCATCTTCAGCCACACGCGCTTGCAGTGAGGTACATGCTTTTTCATCTATTGTGCTTATAAAAGTTGGGCAAAAACATAAGGATAATCCAATTTAGTTAAAAGAAGTTCCTTTAAAAAAGACCATAGAAAATATAAAATCCAAGAAATTCAAACGTAGAGGAACGATTTCCAGTTCGAGAGTTAGGTTGAGGGAGAACCGAGCATCTCCGTCCTTGAGCAGCTGGGCTTACGAAGCTGTAGTTATCTGCTTCTAAGATTTGCTTTGCAGGCTGTGACTGGAAAAAACAACTGCTTTTGGCCTTTCTTACACCATAGCCGACCTCCATATCTGTATTTTTACTTCTCTTGTATGAATACCTAACATGTCCTGAGTGGTTCTTTTTCCTTCTGTGTTCATGTGCATGGGTTGATCAAGAAAGTTACATCTAGGCCCGTCTTGAAAGTTTTGCAAACCCAGTTAACATATCACAAGATTTAATCTACTAGGTTTTCCTACTTCCATTGCTATTTATGTTAGTTTTGACCAAAAATTACATGTCATAGACCTATTACCAATTCTACAATCACACTTATTCTATTTTTTCTGCATATTTTTAAGTATTTCTTCCACAAACATGTGCGATGCAATTAACATATTGGATGCCATACTGCAAAAAATTGCTATTCTTAGTTGTTACAACATACAAAAGCCGTCTACATTCATTTACCCAAAGCAATAGTTTATACCTCGTACAAAAATAGCATGAGTCCATTAGTTGTTTCAAATGTTTATTTGCTAGAAAGAAATCAACTCATGGTTCATAGTAACCTTTAATGCCATCCTAGATTGGCTCCTTAAGCTTTCTTCTTCTTCTCCAGTCCTTCTTTGCTCTTCCTATCCTACCCTCTCCCCAACCCTGCCTTTCTACTAGTTTTTTTTCCCCTATTAACCATAGCTCTATATTATCTTTCTTTCATATAAAAGAAATTGCATATCTTCGAGGGCGATAAGGAACCACGATGTTTTAATAGTATTTCATCAATAATGTTATGTATGTATGGACACGTACAATTGTAATATAAGCTATAGAAGGTTTAAAGGGCATATTTGCATGTGCATGCCAAAACCATACGATGACGATGACGACTTAGCATGGGTGCTTAAGAGAAAATTTGTGTTTTGTTTTGGCGAGGTTCTAAAGTGAGGATAAGCAATTAATTGATTAAACCCAATTTGAAACACCAACCATGGATTATTCATTTACCAATTCAAATGTTTTCAACCAATCTTTGCAACCTTACTACTAAACATTGAGGATATCCTTCATGTTCCTTTGCCCCTTGCTGTTTCTATTTGTACAGGTCCCATAGGGCAATTGGCCTCCGTGGACGATAAAAATATTATTCTATTATGTTCTTCATGTTCCTTTGCCCCTTACCCCGACCTTCGACTCTTAAACTCTTGAGTTTTGATCTCTTAAACGTAGATATTGTTACAATGTTAACATTACTCACTTGTAATTTTTATTGATCATAATTGTCGTCCTTAAATGCTTATTTCTACTTGCTTCGTCTTTTGTATGCATATTCAAACTTATTGGTACCAATCCCCCATGCTCTACTGTGTTTTCTTGATGTTTCTTAATCCTTGTTTTGTTTTGAATAAGTTTCTTTGCTCCCATTTCTTGTCTTACAAAAATTGGCTCCTCAATCGCTCACCCCATACCACTCACCATATACCTCAGTTGACTCTACCATTTAGAGCGGATTTGGGATCTCAAAATGGCCCAAATCTCTGATGCTAGAATTCCACGTCATATTTGTCGTAGCCAACGAGGTTTGCGGATTTCTTACGAAAGTCAGTATTAACTGGCAAGTAGAATACATTGGTTCTTTGTTAATAAAAAAAAGTTTTCAGTTTAAATTTGATTCTAATTATATTGTACATTTTGGGCTTCTAATGATGTTGTAATTTTTTGTGATAAAGGAAGGAAGGAAGGAAGGAAGGAAGGAAGTATATTTTAACGTCCATGGAGGCCAGAGGCCTATGAGACGGCACAGTACAAGGTGTGAATTCCAGTTTTAAGGTTTTAGTTAGAAAGAGTTTTGTGATTTTCATTTGTTTCGTGTTGTAAATTTTGAGTGAAGATATTTCTACCCTAGTTTCAGTGATTCCTTCGTGGTTTTTCCCTCCCGCAGAATCACCAACCCTCCCACGGAGGCCAGAGGCCTATGAGACGGCACAGTACAAGGTGTGAATTCCAGTTTTAAGGTTTTAGTTAGAAAGAGTTTTGTGATTTTCATTTGTTTCGTGTTGTAAATTTTGAGTGAAGATATTTCTACCCTAGTTTTAGTGATTCCTTCGTGGTTTTTCCCTCCCGCAGAATCACCAATGTGTACCTGACACTGTCAGGCCATCCAATAGATTCCTTTCGGTGGAATCACCACCGACGAATACTTCCGAACGGAATCACCTCCCAGAAATATTCCACCAGACAGAATCAACCTTCCGAAATATTCTGCTCGGTGGAATATCCCAACAAGGCTATCCCATCCGACGGAATCACCGTCCGAAATATCCTGCCCCGTGGAATCACCAGGTTTTAAATATCCCGCCCCGTGGAATCACCATGTTCAAAATATCCCGCCCCGTAGAATCACCATCCAAAATATTCTTTTCCATGGAATATCCTATGTAAAACTTTAAAATTCTAATACTGGAGGTTCTTCTATGGGTTTCCTTGTTCTTAGTACATTTTTGGGCATGAATTCAAGCTTTTCGAAGCGGGATTCAGGCCAAGATTGTGAGATCAGGATGGAAGCAAGGATGGAAGCAAATTCTAGCTTTTAGGATTGTGCCCCTTCAGTTCTTTTTACAGAAGAATGGACTAAAATTTGGACATGTTGCAGCATAAAAATATCAAGAGTTAATTAACGGCCTTCTGCTCCACCGCCTGATTGAAACAAAACTGAAGACTTCACAAGCCCGGGGATTTGAACCCCCTGCGGGAAAGGCAGCACCATAGAAGCTTAAACACAAAAAAAAAAAAAATTGCCCACAAAAACATTGTTGATTATCAACCAGCTGAGATTTAATTTTCCAATCACGAAATTTGTTGTTAAAAAATGGCAAGAACCGGGCTTCTAAATCTTGCGCATACACTAAAACCGAAAGCAGGATTGACAATTTGGGCACCATCTCATTGTAGCTCTGGTGAGAGCGGGACAGAGGGTTTCAACACCCCTGTTTTAGTAGCCAGAGATTTATCCGACTCTTTAGGAGTCGTGCTTTTCCTTGTTGCAGACAAATCGGCTCCAAACCCCCGTTTACCTTTTCCTTTGAAGACCCTCTTGAAATCGAAGCTCCTCCGATTCTGTTTATAGATATCCGATGCCCAGCCAAACTCCGCCAGATCTGCCCGATCTGCCATTTCGGGGGGATGAAGATAAGCGGATGCTAGGATGCTGGCTCCTCCTGCAAAAAACTACTAAACAAATTAGGGATGCTGGCTCCTGCTACAAAAAAAAAACTAAGCTAAGCGCATCAAACAGATATAGACCGATAAAAAAAAGACAATGGGGTTGTTTCAATGTCTCATAAGACAAAATGCGGCCTTATTCGGCTCCTGCTACTGCTAGAAGTATGAAGGGTGCTGCAGCGACCTGCAACGACCTCAGCGACCAGAGCGTCTCCTCCGGCATCCAGGAGAGCGCCTCCAGGGCATCCGCCCCCAAAACTGTGGCAAACAAAGAATGGCCCCTCTCACAATTACTCAAAATTTTTGAAATCACTGGGATATTACAAGAATATACTGGATGGTGATTCCATCGGATGGGATAATCTTGTTTGGATATTCTACCGGGCGGAATATTTTGGACGGTGATTCCATCTGGTGGAATATTTCGAGGAGTTGATTCCGTCGGGAAGTATTTGCTGGTGGTGATTCCACCAAAAGGAATCCATTGGTGATTCCGTCCGGCGGGATATTTTGGGAGGTGATTCCTCCCGTAATGATTCCGTCGTAAGGGATCTTTTGGACGGTCAGGATGACCCCAGCATACCAACGGTTCAGATCTACCACCTGACATTGTCAGGTACCTGAAAATGGGGACTGTGAAATGGATCTCGTTCGCAAGGGCTTGGTGATTCCGTGAGATGGATTAACCGCGAAGGAATCACTGAAACTAGGGTAGATTTATTTTCACCCGTAAATTTTGGTTCTAGGCTTGGTACTGTAAAAGTTTGCACGATGCAAGCAAAGTGCGGATGTGGATTTCGCGTTGTGTGATCCCACGTCGTACTTTTGTGTATCTGGCATTTAGGGTATCTGGCGTTAGTTAGAAAGAGTTTTGTAGTTTTCATTTCTTTCGTGTTGTAAATTTTGGTTCTAGGCTTGGTACTGTAAAAGTTCGCAGGATGCAAAAAAGCACTCTGTGCAAGCAAAGTGCCCATGTGGATTTAGCGTCGTGTGATCCCACGCCGTACTTTTGTGTATCTGGCATTCAGGGTATCTGGCGTAGTGTAACTTAGTGCCAAATTAACTTTACGCCAGACAACCCGCTCCCGTGTCTGTATTGCCGATGGTACCCTGGGATGCCGTGCTGTACCGCACGGTACTGCCTGGCGGAAAAAAAGATAATCAGTCTGCCGGAGATATTTAGATATGACGAAAGGTTTTAGGGTTTGAGGGATCCCATCATGAGAAAGTAGGGTGTCGTTGCCTTTTGTGCATGTCGTTGCTTCGCCTTGTTTGATTTTTTTGCAACACGTACTATACTTATGATTATACGGGTTATGGTTGCTATATAAAGCATCCCACCCTATTCAGCCTTATCGCCCTTTTGCCCATCACCTTGCGCCCTAAGCCTTGCCTGAATTTTCAGATCTGTTGTCATGGCCTCCTCCAGATCCATATTTGCCAAGATACTCTCTAGAGTACTAGTCCGAGAGATTTAAAACATTCGTGCAGAAGCGGAGGACCGTATCCTCCAAGAGAAAAACGACGAGGACGTCCCCAAAATCTCCTCAACGTGTAGTTTTTTAGTGTGTTTTTTTGCAAATAAACAATGCTCCAAAACCACCCGTAGTATTGTTTCGAAAATGCTAGAAATGACATGTAGCTTTTTTCCAAAAAGTCTATGCATATGGAATTGACATACTTTAAATAAAAAAAAACAATGTGTTTTATTTTCGTATTGTTGTTTTTACTGCAACTAGGCGTTGTTTGTTCTCAATATATGACATGTTGTTTAAATATCAACAATACATAGAAAATTAATATTACAACACTAAATGAGCATTACATTACGTCAGCCAATAACGCTCATGTGTTGGGCATGTACAATTTTTGTTTAGGACCAAATGTGTATATCTGGCGTTTTTGGAACTCAACACAACGCAGCACATGTTAAACAAATAACACAACAATACAGATCCAATTCGTGCACTAACAGTATATGTCATAATTTTACCATTGTCGCATGCACTATTACCAGATGTTCAACTTCTTCCTTCAGGAATAAGACTAGTACTGAGCTCTTGCTTTTCCAGGAAACCTTGTTAAACAACCTGCATTTGCTCCCCTAATTATTTACAAAATCGTCAATCAGATTGTCTAATCCGTAGATGTAATCGCAAAAAAAGATTTGAAAAGCAAATGGCTGTGAACCAAATTGAGACTCAGAGTTAACCAACCAATAAATGCTTCTCATTCCTTAAGTAGAGATATTTCCGCAAAACGCTGGTAACGAACATACCAAAACATGAAAAAGGTGCTAGAGTGCATAACCTTGTGTAAGGTCTTCTTAAGGCTCAGCTTCTCTAACTTGATCCAGGTTACTTGCAAAATGAAATGTGCCAAAAGGCCTCTCAAGGATATGGAAGCAAGCAGAAGATGAATATTAAGGAAAAAATATATGACACCTTAAATAAGAGCTCTTGAGAATAGCCCGATGCATCATATTACATGGTTCCTGAAATAACCCCAGAATAGCATTTGCATTCATCCTGCATTTAAGTGTTGCAGCTTAGGCTCAAAATTTAGAGGGGCATATAATAATATGCTTTGAAAGCAATATGGAAGTTAGTGGCATGCAAAAGCTACATCAGATGGAATCCTATCACACGTGAAATGAAATAACGGCTTTCACATACTGAATATGCTACTGAGTTCAAGTTGCATCTAATGCATGTTACTGTCCTGCAGGAACATATATCACAGACTTAAGCTCATTAACATAATATTCGAGAAGAAATATTAACAAACCATCATTCAAAAACCTTGGACATAATTTAGCACCTGACCTTATGGGAACCAAAATGTAATAATGCAGATGCTCAA
>JAANSK020288045.1:0-20180 GCA_011763485.2 Isoetes engelmannii | reverse complement strand
TCCTGTTACTACTAATTATACTTGATTCTTTGTATTGAGTTGGTTGAATTTGCAGGATCTAGAGACGTTTCGTATCATGCACACTAATGGATATAGTGATTGGCTTGGAGTGCAAATTGCACCTCATATGAGGGGGTAGGACCCATCCGTCGAGCCATTCACGTGGCGTGTTCCTCGTGTTGGGGTTCAAAGGAAATATTTTGCTATGGAAAATCTTTATAAACCGTAGAGTTAGTGATTGCTGTGATCATTATAATGAATTTCATTTTTTCTCATCGGTCATTTCTCCTGTTTTGCTCCCATAGGCTAATTGGCCTCCGTGGATGATAAAAAGGTTATTTTATTCCAAATCACTCTTTCACAGAAAGAAATAGGGATGAGTCATTTCCAATCACGCAAAAAACACTTACCTTCCATTCCGCCACCTGGTCCAATAGCGCCTTGACACGTGGCGTAGATTCTTTTCCAAGATTATGTCTTTTTGCATGATCGCACTTTTACCTGCCGGGATGTTTCTACCTACCATTCCAGACTTCTACCTCGCATTCAGCTCGCAGAATGAAAGGTAAGGTTTTTTCACGTTATAACAATCGCTGTTTACTACGCATCCCCGGGGAGTCATTCCCGCCTCCGCGCTCCTCGAGTCGGCAGGGATTCCTCCCTGGGAATGCGCAGTAAACTACGATTCTTATATACGGATAATTGTACAATAAACAAGTAATATGCAGGTGGCAAATTCACTACAACTGTGATTTTGCCAAAATCCTAACAGTAAGGATAAAAATATCACACATTTTTCACCTGATTATAGTGATATTTAGCAAGGGAACCGACTATACTTGCAGTTCTGGCTGATCAGTATGCCTTGATCTAGCTGCTACTAATGGTGCAATCAGGAATGCAGGTTCTAGCAACTACATGGTGATTGTAGATAATGGGACCCCAGATCTACCACATATGTCATTAGATAAGACACGAACATGGTGATTGTAGATAATGGGACCCTAGATCTACCACATAGGTCATTAGATAAGACACCAGATGTCTAGTTCCCCATGGAGAATACCTAAGTGATTGCTTTCCAACAAAATTGTGGTGCCCATTGAAATTCCTAAGGTTAAAGTCTGCCACTCGTCAGGCTGGAAAGTAGCTGTAGCCACGTGGTTGCCAGCTCAGCGGTAATGCGATACTGCCGGACGGCAACGTTGCTCTTCACGCCTTTTCTTCCTTACTTGCACCCTGCTTCTAAATCCGGCCATTGCTTATGCACTTCGATTGCCATCGATCCAGTTAGATCCACCCGTTTTTCTCGCTCGTGTACCTTTTTTTCCAGTTAATTAGTCCCCTTTTCCCGTTCCCTTTTTCCCGGTGAAGCCTATAATTTTAGTGTCATGCTTCCCTATTTTCAGAGCCTTGCTTAGCCGCTGTATTGGTGTCTTTTGCGTTTGCTTGTCTTTTGAGGATCTTGGCAGGATTGGAAACAAGTTTTGTGCTATGTTCTAAGCTTCGTTACCGGAAAAACCCTCATTGATATGCGGAAAAACCCACTCCAGGAAACATTCTGAATTGGAGAACAATGGGAATCTGGGAGACGTTTCTGAATTGGCTTCGCAGGTGAGTACCAACTTAAGTTTAATGGATAAACCAGTTATTCAACTGTAGGGTATAACAATTGTGCTTATAGTGAACTAGGATGAAGATATGATTGTATTGGTTCTTACTTAGCAGCAAACGTCTGGCAATGTGCTGCGACTATTTCTGAGATTGTATTGCTTTTTGTTTAGCAGCAACCGTCTTGCAATGTAGTGTTCCCATGCCTGACATTGTATTGACATTGTATTGCACCTTACTTAGCAGCAAACGTCTTGCCATCTAGTGCCTCCATGCCAGTCACCATCCAGGGCTGTAATGCCAAAGTTGCTACTCAGTACTTTGGGGATCCTGAAATGTGTAGTTTTAGGAGCAACTTCAGAAAATGCTAACTTGCCAATATGTGTATTTATAGTAGGATAATCAACATATTCTTCATATGCTTTTTAAGGAGCCTGTCCATTCTGATGGTTATGGGTGGACACATAAGTATTGTTATTAAGGCACGAATTTTATGTAATTATCAATTATAATCTATGATGATGGCTGATTTGGATAGTCTTGATATTGCAGCCTCTTTTTCAAACAAGAAATGGAACTATCTTTGATAGGATTACAGAATGCGGGGAAGACTTCACTCGTCAATGTTGTTGCGGTATGATAAGCTCATTCATGGAAATTGTTTAATCTTTCTAGTTTTATTTTGCTATTCATGACTAATTCGCTTGCATTCTCTTTGGACAGACTGGTGGTTTTAGTGAAGATATGATACCCACAGTAAGTGTGATGTTATAGCTGAGCTCTCTTATATATTTATGTTGTCTTTCTTTATATCATTTTGTTTTGATGAGAGTGCAGGTTGGTTTTAACATGCGAAAAGTTTCAAAAGGTAATGTCACAATTAAATTATGGGATTTAGGAGGCCAGCCACGCTTTCGGAGTATGTGGGAGCGCTACTGTCGTGGAGTATCTGCTATTGTGTGAGGATGCTAACCTGTATCGTCATTTTTGTTAGCTGGTAGAATAGACCAAAAGAACAAACATCACAGCCTTTTCTTCTGTTGGTTTTCAGGTATGTGGTTGATGCATCTGACAGAGATAATATGGCAATATCGAAAGACGAGCTTCATGACCTCTTAAGCAAGCCTTCTTTGTCTGGCATTCCGCTTCTTGTTTTGGGTAATAAGGTTGACAAGCCAGATGCACTTTCAAAGCAGGCATTAACTGATCAGATGTGAGTTAAATTTGTGTGGGCATGTGGCTGCATTTACATGACTTTGCCTGACATTGGTCTAATCAAAACATTATATTGTATATGTTCCAGGGGCCTTCTTCGCATCAGTGATAGGGAGGTTTGCTGCCATATGATATCTTGCAAAAATTCCACAAACATTGATGCTGTCATTGATTGGCTTGTGAAGCACTCTAAAACGAAGAGTTGATTATGTTCGATCTCAAAATGATATCTCAGATGGAAAGGGTGACCGCATATAGGATACCAGTGATCCATCAGATTGATTGGGCTGTTTGGTTGAGCTAGGTATTATTGTAAGATATTTTGGTAGTTTAAGGTTCACTTCCCTTTTTTGCATTTGTGTTGTACCAAGCAGGAAGTACTCTTTTTAGTTTGCAAGGTTGTAAGATGGTACTTTCTATGCTTTTCACAATAGCCCAATGCCAATAGGTTCTGGTGTTGTAATAAGGATTTGCCTTTTGGGAACAGAGGCATTATTTCCATGTTCTTCAAGATTTTGCAATGCAGTCCTTCGGGAAAATTGTATACAAGCATTCTCTAAATACAGGATCCTTTTCTGGGGACTAGTCTACCTTCTCTTATGTCTTGATGTCAAACAGGGCTGTGGTATCCATAGGTTTTATTTGGAAAGTATAGGAAAGGAAGCAGGTTGTTAAAACAGGTTGATTGGTTGCAAGTTTTGGACACGAAGGTGGTGTAAAATTTTGAGTGTTCACTGATGCTTCAGCTGTAAATATAGACTGTACTTTATGTTTTCATTAAATTGGTCCCATTCCAACCGTTGCAAGTAAATTTTAAAAGAAACAATAAAATCCACAGATTGTAAATGGGGCGATACAAAACATGTATATTCATGCCCGTGGTATTTCATGTAATGTGGAAAGGCAGATGGGATGGCATTCTGGAGTGGAGGGAGCATTGTGGCATGGCATTCTGGAGTGGAGGGAGTGCTGTGGCAGGCACGACCCGTTGCCACAGCGGCTCCCTCCACTATGGAATGCCAGACCATCTGCTTTTCCACTACGTCAAGGAAAGGAACGACTAAATCAGCAACGAAGTTGAAGAATCAAGGAAAGCTAGCAAAGGCAGCAATGGAGATGAAGAATCCAAAAGATTAGGCAATTATTTCTCTTTGATTTTTTATGGATAACTGGTTCTGGCAGGTTGAATTCACCGGAGCGTAGAATGCCTACCCCGATTTCGATTCTTGCTAAGAATCAACGCCAGATGGCCTCTTGCCATTGGGTCAAAAGCTGCCATTGGCTCAAAAGCTGGAATGACAGACTCACTTTCCTTGACGTTTGTGGAAAAACAGTTTTCTTCTCATTTTTGGTCCTTTTGGAGTTTCACAGTTATTGTTATTGTTTGTTTTTGGTCCTTTTGATAGTCCAGGTTTTGGACAATCAAAATAAACCATTGACATTACAGGAAAAAACATGAGCCCTACAAGTGGCAAATCTATGTTTTGCTTACAAGTGGCAACACAACATGAATATAAGTGGCAAGAACAGCAACTTGTTGACGTTTCACTATTTGTATTCATCCAATAAGTTGAACAAGTTGAACTAGAAGTTATTGCAATGTTTCACCATTTGCATTCATGTATATTGTGAAAAGAACGCTCAAATAGAACACATATAGGAAGCAAACTGTCAAATAGAGCACATAAATCACATGGGGACGAAACTCTCAAGTAGAACACATATATTACACGGGACCAAAATTTGCATTGAAACAAACTGTCAAATAGAACATATATTTTTGTCTATGAAGCATCACAGAAACTGAATGTGCCCACCACAGACTCATACTTCATATATATTCATAACTGGCATTCCACAGACTCTATATAGAGTCTGTTTTTCTTTTTTGTTAATGCAAGCCACGTCACTAGCCCACCCACAAAATTTATTAAGGATGCTTAATTGCTTGTGCCACCTCAGGGCGAGATTCCACTTGCGGCAGTGGCCTTTCTCTGTTTTGGTTGCAACTGTGTAGATTCAAGTCTACAACTGCCGCTCATCGAGATTCCACTAGCGTGGAACAGCTTTGGCAAAAAAGAATCGTGGATGCAGATCCATGATTTTGGTGGATCCGTGTCAACATCTTCTTGCCCGCAATTTTCTTTCTCCACAAATGTCAGCCAGATTGGCTGACAGTTATCCAGCAATTATCAAGCTATTTCTGGCAATCCAAACCTAAATCCGATGCTAAACTACCTATTGAAGTGGAATCGATGCTATGAAAGGCAGTTCTTGAATCCTGGCATTCGATTGACCCTCTCTTAAAAGCCACGCTTCAACAGCCGCAAGTGGAATTTCGTCCTTCCCAAACATTAAATGCATAAATATTCGTGCCACCTCATCACGTTTTGATCGACGGTTGAGATTGAATCCCCAAAAAACCAATGGCTCGGATCAAAACCCCAAAAAAGGGGACAAAGGATTATAAAAGTTGTTCTATTAAGAAATTTGTACCCATATTACAATAATGGCATATTAAAAGGCATATTGAAATGCCTCAAAAAAATGCAACAAAAAAATGCCATTATTTTTTTCAATTAAGGCAAAAATTAATCCCCAAATATTGTGGCATTTTTTTAAGTGTCCCGACTAAATGTGGCACATAAAAATGCCGCTTTAGTCTTTTGCCGCTAAATATGCCGCAAATCAAGGCATATTTAAATGCCTAAAAAAAACAACAAAAAAATGCCACTATTGTATTCAATTGGGGCAAAAATAAGTCCCCAAATATAGTGGCATTTTTTAATGTGTCACGACTAAATATGGCCAAAAAAATGCCACTTTAGTATATTTGCCGCTAATTAATGCCGCAAATCAAGACATACTTTATAGTGTATGTACAGAAAAACCAGAGCAAGCTGCATTTTCACGTGGCATAATCCAAATAAAACAAACTGGGTACATTGGAATCAAACGCAACTATCCGCAAACCTAGCTCACATCCCCCGTGAGAAGACGAATTGCCATGTGGACAACATTCTTGTGAGCACATACCACAGGGCAGCTCTCCTCTGCTTCCTGCCATGACGAAGCATAAAACAGCGCGCATGAACAAGAATGTTCCCCCTATCCAGCACAACACAACTGTTTATCTCCCTCTGCCTGCGCCTCTCTTTTTCTTGCCATCACATGCTGCTCCACATTTTTAAGAGCATCGTCCTTTTCCAGACTCAATTTCTCTAGAGAAATATCTGCACCAGCATCACAGGGCAGCTTGTCTTGGCAAATTGGCAGAGATGCAACTGCTGAGTAGTAAACGAAGGGTTTCACGTATTGCCATGTCATTTTCTCTATACGGTCTCATAAATTCTTAGGTAATATTTTTATCCTATTAATATCTCGAGCATCGTGCATCTTATAGATTTCAAACATTTTTTTTAATCATGGGTGTCCAATCTAATCCTCCAATTTGGCAATAGACAACAGCCATTTGACAAGAGGTAAACTTGGAAGGTGGACCTTAACCACTATTTCATATGTAGAGGATGCCAGTATGGGGAGAGAAAAACAAGAAATAAGAAATAAAAATTACAGGTGACCATCACTCACTAAGGATCTGATAGTAGTATTAAGTATGCAGCCCATAAAAAAAATATCATGTTATCATGTCAACAGAGCGGAAGATGATGCTACAACCCTTTGAGGCAATAATGGGGCACCTGTACCAAATCCAAGACATACCCCAATAAATATCATAAACCAGTGCAGGGGATTTTGGACCATTGAAATCCAGAATATTTCTCTTATAATTCTAGATCTACGGCCCACAACATTTTGAACAAAAAAGCTCTTGCACGAACCCAAGGTCTCGATTGCATTCAATGGTGCCAAATTAAACATATGGCTGATACCAAAAAAAAAAAAAAAGGGGGGGGGGGAGGAAACCCTGCCCATGTCATGCGCCCAAATGGCTGCGGTTCTGTGTTGTCGAAATCAGGCTATAGAGGAACCGTTTTAGAGCAACCGGACCTCTGTCTGTTCACCCATTTGCGAGCCAGGTCTCCCTTCAACGAACAGGGCATGAATTTTCCTCCACGTCTTCTAGAATCTGTGCGGCTGATGCAATGAACACAGCCTTGTTTGGACAGAAATGTCGATCGAACCCTGCTTCAACCCTGTTTATGCTCCAGGGGATGCACCTAAGCTACAAAGGAGATGTCATCTGCGTGCACAGGGTTAGAACAAACCCCCCTTATACACATTTCCATGTAGAAAAACCCCTCCCATAAGGTCCCATATAATTTCATAAATGTTGAAGCCCTGCTATCCTTATACATGCATTTTTGTCAGTGGTAAATATACCCCTCCCATATAAGTACTTGTTTCGTATGTACAAATATAAAGACTAAGGGTACAAGATCCCTCCGACATTGGAAGATCAAAGAGCCCCTCCCATACTTGGTATGGTGTAAATGAAAGAAAAACCATATTCGACGTATGAGTATATGTATGTTTTGATGTAGAAAAAACCCCTTGAAGGGTCACTTCACTGACTAGTCATGTATGGTTTGCCACTATGAACCCCCTTGGTTTATGCCTTCAACCCGCTTTCACAGCCCTACTAGAAAACTGTTAATTTAAGAGCTTGGGATTCGAACCCAAATAATTATGCCAATACTCTACCTCCTTCAGTTCACAGCAGCTGTGTTTGTATGGGCTTACGATTCCGTCACCAAACTTCTCCTTCGCTACTGCACCTCTGCTTTTGTTCACCTGCCACCTGCAAAGAATTGCCGGAAACAATCTACAGCAGATTCCTTGCTTAACCAATCGCTCTTCTGCAGACTTGCCAAAATCCCCTTGCTTCTATATGCTTCAACGCAGCAGTCCGACACAGTAGTTCGATTGCTCTAACCAGGCTGTCGGATTCCTCTGGCTGTATCCCAGTTCCAAAGAAGTCGAGCTGCAATTTCGACTTCCAGATTCTGCACCTCCGCCCACCCAGCCACTAAAACTTCCTGAGCGAAATTCCAAACCTCCTGCTTGCCACCGGGCCTCCCGAACAACAAAGAGCAAGAAATCTCATTGCAGAAGAGCGGACATGGCGTTCTGCGCACTTTCCCTTGCATACAATATCACTCACCAGCTAAATCCTTCATCCATGCGATGCACTTCTACTGCAGGAGCTCCTCCGTCATTCGGGTCTGGGCAGCATGCAACCGTGACAGGCATCCACCATATCCCATGCCATCTGGCATCTACTGTTCCGAACTTGCCATTTCCATAGCACTGCAGGT
The DNA here is from genome assembly GCA_011763485.2 of Isoetes engelmannii. Lineage (NCBI taxonomy): Eukaryota > Viridiplantae > Streptophyta > Lycopodiopsida > Isoetales > Isoetaceae > Isoetes > Isoetes engelmannii. The sequence continues at coordinate 12,075 of JAANSK020288045.1, read as the reverse complement.
CGAAATACCATCTTTGTCCAACGCGAAACTGATCACAGCACACAAATTCAGAACATCTATACGAAATTAAGCACGTGAAAACATAGTTGGGAGCAAACGCAAATGCAAACACAAACGCAAACGCAAACACTGTTTGCAAACGTTTGCACCAAATGTGCAAACGTCTTGTTTGCATCTGGTATTATACACATGTATAAAAAATACTTCATACATTCCGAATTTCAGAATTTTAAACTTGCATTTCACCAGAAATACTCCTTTATTTAGCTTATTCTCAATCCCAACTAGACATGATCTGATTCTGGCCCCTTCCTTCCCTTTTCATCTGGTTATGGGCTTTTGATTTATGGTATTTTTAGTTCATGTGCGAACGCGTTTGCAAACCGTGTTTGCAAACAACGTTTGCAAAAAAATGCAAACGCGTTTGCTCCCAACTATGATCGCGGTGAAAACCACCTGAATATGTGATTTCAAATACATACGGCTGCCAAATCTTACTGCCAACCTACAGCAAAAAGGCCTTCCGCAATACAGAACTCAAGGTGATTTCAATCGCTTTTATTTTAGTGGGACGTCAGCAGATTTCATAAAAATAAGTCGGAATCTTACCTGGATAGGACCTGGTGGTCTCCACGCCATAGCTAATTCTGTTGGAAATATGCAATGCAATGTGTAGTGGAAGAAAGAAGCTCTCAGCAAAACACTCCGCCAGTTAGACCATATTCGACCCCATTGATGCTATTCTGAAGAACGTATGAGCATATCAAATATAGAGCTGGGCAAGTTCATTTCGTCTCATATAACTCCCCAATTTGCTTTGCAAGGCCGAAACAATGAACTTAATAGATCAGAGCAAATCTAGAAACAATAGATTCAGAGATAAAGGACTAGTTATTCATCTATAACCTTGTGTTTCTACAGGCATCAACCATACAAGTATAGATAGCACTGGAGATGGACAAGCTGCCAGAAGGCGAGGAGACAAAGACAAAGAATGTAACTTCAAATGAGCTAAAAAGAACAAACATGAACTTTACAAAAGTCTACATGGATGTAAGCAATGAGCCTTTTGTCTAAGCTTCCGTTCCATCACCATTTGATGGTTGTAGAAATGCACCCCAGCAACTGGTGACTCACGCCGGGAAAGAAGTTCGAGTCAAGATCCAAAACAGTGGCGATTTTCTGAATTTTCCTATGTCGATTTTTTGAATTTTTTAATTTTCCTGGTCACTAGATTGAAAAATCGATAATCCAACGATATAAATTTGAATAAGCTGATGTGTCCTGACACATAGGCAGCTTAAAATTGCAAGAAAGAGGTCACCTCGAGTTAGGCAAGCGTGCTAACCATAAAATTATTAGATTGATTTTCTTAAAATATGCCCCTCCAACCAATAATATTAACCATCAAATTATTAGATTCATTTCCCTAGAACATGCCCCTCCTAATCAGTTCAACTAGAGTAGACGACTAAGAAATGTCTTCACAATATAACATGTTAACTAGTATTTACATAAACAAAACAATCAGTTCGACGTAGTCGATACTAGAAATAGCTTGACAATGTATAATGTTAAACTAGTATTTACATAACAAACAATAACAAGGATACATGCTTTCAGCCTCTAAATCTAAATCTGTCTATGACCACAGAAACATCAATGCCCCAAATCTCACCAACACATCAAGAACTTGTCAATATTAAGAAAGAGAATAACAATTTAAAAAGGTAAAAAAGGATAACCAACCTCTTATATCATATTAAAGAAATGACCTATATCATATTAAAGAAATGACCAAAACAATCTCTTTGTATCAGTTTTTTTAAACAACATTAGCATAACTTTTCACATTGACAAACAAGTGGCATCCTACTCTTTCATGACAATGAAAACATGTTGCAGATAGGCAGTGGCCCATCAATTTCACCCACACAATGGATGAAAGAAAGTACTGAAAGGAGCAGAGTAGGTCTAGGCTGTACACATTTCATCTGTTCTCGTGAAGACTAACAACCAAAGCTAGAAAATTGCAACCATGGAACCCTATTTCTGTGCTCTACCATTTAGCATATCCATTTGAGAGCCTCAGACAAAAGGGTTATTCTTATGAGGTGGTGGAACAGAACCCTGTTTTGACATATCCTCTGCAGTGGCCTGCTCATGGTGCATCTCCTTCTTCGCTTCCGCCTTATCGGCGGCGGCTGCCTGTCTTGCATCTTTCCTCAATTCTGCAGCCATAGCCTCTTGTTCATTTGGAGCTCTCATCATATCAACCTACATCACCATACAAAGGGGAAGGACATATTTTAAGAAGCAGATTCATAATCCTTGGACATATTTTAAGGAGCAGATTCATAATCTTTGGACATATTTTATGAAGGAGATTCATAATCTAAACAGACAGTATGGTATGATCAAGTGCACCGCTTTATAACCCTAAATACATGATAAAAATGACATATGAAATTAAAAGAAGCTTAAGCTGTAGATCATTACTTGGCCTCCCAGCCATGCTCCAGTATGCTCCACGCCTTGCTGCATTGTCGCTCCGGCATTTTTGAGATTCTCTTTCAGCGATGTTCTTGGGGCTTGCTGCATTCTGGTCGATCCGGTAAACAAACTACATACCCTCCTGTATTTAAAGCCAAGAATACGACTTCTACGTGGCCACAGATACAGACTTCACGTGGCAGACATGCGCATCCTATTTCGCGTCATGCCTGTGTGTTCTGTGTTCGAAATACATACCTCGAATGGTAATGGTGGGGTAAAATATACAAGATCAGGATTTTTGTATTGCCTTCCTCACCACCGCCATACACCATCGCAAAATAAATCTTTATCCTGATCTTGTATATTTCTATTTGATCTTGTATATTTTTATTTTTTCGCAATTTCGTATATTTTTACTAGTAATTGTGCCCAGCATTACTGGGTATAAGTTGGACCTATATAAATAATATAAGCTTTTTTTTTAAAAGATTTTGTTGAATTTGCTTTTTGCAGCTTGATATAAAATGTATTTTTTGTTGTGTTGTATTCAATTTCTTGAATGCTGCCAATAAGAAGGTTTAACGGGTAAGATGGGTTTGTTTTGAAACATGTGTCTTTTTGTGAACATGGCAAAACATAGTTTATATAGATTCACGTGGCGGATTACATTCCATCCTATACGCATGCACCTGTAAATGTAGCTAGGCATCATGTAGGTAGGTGTAAATGTTGGGAACCTATAAATGTTAATGGGCATTCCATTTTATACTATTTATTTTGGGGTGGGAGGGGGTACTCATGTTCATGGGATGGGCATTCCCTTTTATACTATTTATTTTGGGATGGGAGGAGGGAGCACCATTCTTGTTCGTATTCTTCAGCCCACAATCAGATTTCCAAATCCCATTCTTAGACAATGATTGATGCTGCTTAATGGAATCATAGACGATAGAAGAGGGATGGATGTTAAGCAATTGCAAAGAACTACCGGTATCACAACTAACTCTGTTGCTTTCTAGGCATAAGCATAAGTATGAAGAAACTATTACAATAATAGACCACTTAAAAGGTTGGCACTATATTTATTCCATAGATAACTTCTATATTCCATTGATACAACTTCTACTATCTATGCCACCACGTCCTGTACACAAATAATAAGTGTTGCCGTGAACTCCTTATATAAGAGACTTATATAAGAGACTTGGCAGATCTTGATATAAAAAACATTCATCGGAGAAAAAATCTCCATTCTATCAAATAGTAAAGGTGCCAGTGTTGCTGGGCATAAGAAACTACTTAAAAGGTTGACACTATACTCCATTGATAAACTTCTATATGTTATTGATACAACTTCTACTATCTATGCCGCCACGTCCTATACACATTTAATAACTTCTACTATCTATGCCGCCACGTCCTATACACTTCTGCTTTGAAGAACAACTCTCCATTCTATCAAATATATCATAGAAAATGTATTAACAGATAAACAATGTATATAAAAACTATTATAGGAAGCAAGGATAGGTTCAATACTTAATACGTTTTATACTCCAAAAGTATTTTATGTATGATATGGAAACTTTTTGAAGTATAATACGTCAAAAATACGCCAAATGAAATTCCGGCGACGGCAAATTTTCGCATAAGCGAAGCTTCGGCTTCGTTTACGCGAACAAATTTTCGCGTAAGCAAATTCTGTTGTTCGCTTACGCGAAGCAAAAAATGTTTCGCTTACGTTACGCGAAATGGTTTCGCGTAAGCGGATTGTCTACTTCGCTTATGCAAAAAAAAAAAAATTGTGTTCTAGTGCATTTTGTGCAGCGAAAAAAGTTTTCACGCTCCTGTTTATTTTTTTTGTGCATAATAGATATTCTATATAAGGAAAACTAGTTTAGGCCTAGAGTTCGCCTCGAACGTTGATTACCAGGTTGAGTGAATGCACTCCTTGGGGTACGATCAGCCTCTGGGGTGTTGGTTTGTGTCTTGATTCCGATGCCGGATTCTGTGAAGTGAGATTACTTTTTCCCAGTGTTGTTTCGACCTCGAAGTCACACCCGTTTCCCTAGAGACATATATAGGTTCTTGTCACCCCCCTTCCCTCCCGAATGGATTGTGGACATAACATATGCGAAGCGAGTTCACTCCTTCCCACATATAGATGTTTTCCTCTAGTTCTCGTGGAGTTAAGGTTTCTTTTAAACAGATATAGTGGCCATAACTAGCAGCACGGAGACCTATAAGTTCTTGTCACGGATGTCGACGTAACATATGCGAAGTGAGCTTGCTCCTTCCCACATACGTTTTCCTCTAGTCTGTGGAGTTAAGGATTCTTCTGGACAGGCACAGTAGCCCTAGCTAGCAGCAACAATGGCAGCCGCTTGTGCATGCACATCGAGGGGTGGCAGCATTCATGAGGCATCCACTTCTAGGGGTGGAAGAGCAGCTCGGGGGCGTGGTAGAGCCAAGGGAGTCAGAGCAGGTGGCAGTAGGCCCAAAGTTGCTGGCGGTCGAAAACGAGGTCCAGAGTGCAGTATGTGAAAGGAGTTCGGTGAGAATCAATGGGAATGTATATTTTGCGGATATGAATCCTTAAACGGATCTGCAATGAGAATATGATCACATATTTTACGGGAAGCATGTGAAGGAGTCCGACTTGTACTGCACCTGCTGACTTACGACAAGAAGCAATTGACAAGTTGACCCTTCCACATGGCATACGCAAATAAAAGAATAAAGGAATGAGAGGTATGCGTGGGCAGTGCGAACCAGACCCAATTGACTATACCACTCCTCCTAATGTACCGATGCACCAAGCTGAGGGGGGACTGGGGTCAATAGCTATAGGCTGGAGCTCAGGGCAGAAGAGAATGGCAGAGACAGTTGAGATAGTAGAACGGCAGACCAAGCAACGAAAGGTTGATCAATGTTTAACATCAGAGCAACTGAAGAGGACACAGTTGAAGGTCGTGGAGGCATTTCTTTATGCCGGGTTGTCTCCACATATTTTAGAACACAAAGCAATGAAAGAGGCCTTCAAAGCAGTTGTCAAAGCAGGACCAGCATTCAGGTTGCCTTCATACAAGCATGCCAACAACAAGATGGTGGATGAAATACATGCAAAAATGGTTGAGCGGGTAGAGATGAAGTTATGTCGGGTGACTGAAAGTAGGCCAACCTCACTGATGACTGACGGTTGGAGCAACGTAAACAAAGACCACCTCAATGGTGGGGTATCCTGGTGGCGAAGTTGTTTTGAAAACTGTGGAAACCAAAACTGACTCGGTGATAGGAGAATGGACCTTTCAGAAGACAAAGGCTATGATAGATAGCTTTGGACCAGAAAGAATATTTCAGGTCATAATAGATAATGCAGCCTATGGCAAGCTAGCGGGTGAAATGCTGGAGTCAGAATTCCCAGGCTTGCACGCCACCAGCTGTCAGTGCCATTGCCTGAACTTGCTGCTAAAGGACTGGTTCTTAGAGCACACTTGGTTAAAGACCCTATTCAGAAAGCGCGGCGTCTGGTTAAATTCTATTAGAAATGCAGTGCATAAGAGGTCATCACATTGGATGGTGCAGTTCATGTCATGATATATGCAAAGCAAATAACTTACAGAACATTTTATCTTGTTCATGCTTATGTGAGACAGGGGACATTTTATCTTGTTTAAGTCTGTCAGATATCATCTTCAGATGGTTGATGATGATAGACCTAAGGTCGAACACAGGATTGAATTACATGTTTAACATGAAGATGGACATGGCACTTTGTTTAAGTCATTAGGGTTAAACATAAACCCTTAAGTTCAATGGTTGAAGAAAAGCTTATTATATTCCCGGTGCATGTGGGATATAGATAAGCTGTTTTTGAGCAAGATATATTTGGTACTCCGAGCCGAAAGGAAGAGAAGCCAAATCCATGGCTACACGCAGGATCCCACCGATTTGCATCTGCAGATTGGCGGGAATGATGCCTATAAAACCAAAGAGCAGTTATGTGATTCTTATTCTGGTGAACAGATTAGATCGAGGTCGGTTCTTGAGGAAGTTCCAGTTCGTAGAAGCTTGTGGTAATTTAACCATTGATATATCTCACATTAGTTTACTGCTACAGTGTTTCGCGCAGTGCTATTTCTACAGTAACTTATCAATGGTTAATTATTTTATGAAGTTCATAATGACCACATTACTCTAGGGAGACTTGTGTTATGTTTGATGAATTGATTTGCATAATTATTCTAAAGTGTGTATAGTGAGAACTCAGTTTTGAAACGAGTGTATCAGTTGATAGTTGACTCAATATGGACTCATAAGGATTTGAACATTCTGCATGTACTTTTCACATTGGTATCAGAGCAGGTTCCATGGCCAGTTGATTTAAAGCAAGTTTGCTGAGCACCATTGAGGTGTTTAATGGGGGAGCAGGCTTCCAAGTTTGGAAGGATGCCATCAGGCATATTCTTGAGGTTGAGGACTTATGGGATCTTGTAGATCTTGACAATGCTAATAGGGGTTTGATCATTGAAAGCAGGTCTGAAAGTTCTGTTAATGAAGGAGAAACCAGTGCTATAAGGGAAATTGTTCGAGCAGTAGCAGGGAGGCCAAACATTGCAAAAATCAGGGAGGCACAAGGCATCATTGCATGTAAGGTTAGTCCAACAATAAGCTTGAAGATCAGAAATAAATCACCAAGAGAAATGTGGATTTTCCTCCTTAAGCACTATGAAGAAAAGACTTCATCACAAATAGATCTTCTAGAAAAAGAACTAAGGGGATTGAAATTACAAGAAGATGGGGATGTTGCTAAGTTCTTCAATAAATTCGATAACATTATAGCAGACCTTGAAGGGGCAGGTGTACACATAAATGATAGGAGTCAAGTCCTTCAAATTTCCAGGGCCATAAATGAGAATGAAAATCTATCTTTGTGTATAAGAAACATGAGTAGAACAAGGGAGGATGCAGAAAATGTTCTTAGGACAGAATATGAACAAAAGAAAATTGTGAGAGAAGGTGCAGAAGCAGCTGAGGTGCTTTATGCTGGAAAAAAGAGAGCAGAAAAGGGAAATTGTTTCTACTGCCATGAATCTGGACACTACAAACAAGATTGTCCTAAACTAAACAATGAAATAAGTTGTTACAATTGTGGGGGAAAGGGGCATGTAGCCTCAAAGTGTTCTACACCAAAAAATTACAATAGAGGGAGAGGAAAATCAGTTAGAGGAGGAAGATGAGGAACTGCTACAAGAAGACGAGGTGGAGGTAGAGCTGCTGGCATTCACATTGCACAAGTCAAGAAGAAGAGTGTGAAGGAAAAGAAGCACAAGATGAAGATGAGGTATGTAAAATTTATTCATGCCTTGAGAAATATTCAGGATCTAATAATAGTCTCACTCCTCGTGTAGTTGATAGTGGAGCTGAGAGATCAGTAGTTCAATCTACTGATCTACTCAAGGATGTCAGACCAGCAAGAACAAGAAACATCCAAGTGGGCAATGGGAGTTTACAAAGCATAGATGGGAGTGGACTGTTGCAGCTAACAGATTTAGAAGGCAATGTAGTTGATATCCAAAATGTTTTATGTGTACTTGGCATCATAAAATAATTGATTTCAGTTAGTTACTAGTGGATTTGGGATTTCGAGTCAATTTTGACTCACATGCTTGTAAAATCTTTCATGGAAATGAATTGAGATTTTTAACCAACAGACATGGAAATTTGTTCCAAATGAATTTCAACAATGTGGATAGCATAAATGTAATTGAGCTAGCTAATGAAGATCTTTGGCATAATAGGCTGGCTCACACAAACCACAACAATCTGAAATATTTGAAGAAGAAAGGATGGATTAAGTGTAAAGAAACCTTAAAATCAAAGCATTTGTGTGAAGGGTGTATGTTAGGAAAGACAACTAGACTGCCTTTCTTGAAAGCAAAACAAAGAACAAGTCAAGTACTAGAATTGGTTCACACAGACATATGTGGCCCCTTGAATGTTAGAAGCAGAAGGAACAAAAGATACTTCATAACTTTCATAGATGACTTTAGTAGGAGATGCAAATGGTATGTAAAAGGAAGTCACAAGCTCTCATGGATTTCAAACATTTTGTTACTAAATCTGAAAGGGAAATATGGAAGAAAGTCAAGTGTATAAGATCAGACCGTGGAGGAGAATACTTGGCACAAAAGTTCAGAGATTTTTGCATTACTAATGGCATCAAAAGACAATTAACTTGCAGGTACACACCTCAGCAAAATGGAGTTGCAGAAAGGAAGAATAGAACCCTGATGAATGCAGTAAGGAGCATGCTCAAGCAAAGTGGAGTGCCAAACTATATTTGGGAAGAAACACTCATGTCTGCCATCACAATTCAAAACAAGCTTCCAACAGCTATTCTAAAAGGTAACATTCCTGACAATGTATGGAATAATTCTGATAAAGATGTGGAATATGACAGGTTTAAAGCCTATGGTTGTTTAGCATACTCTCATATACCTGGTGAGATGAGATCCAAATTAGATGACAAAGCATAAGTTGGCTATCTTGTGGATTATGACAATGAATCCAAAGGTTACAGATTATTTGTATCACAGACCAAGCAAATAGTAATTAGTAGAGACATATACTTTGATGAAAATGTGCTCTACAAGGATAGAAATAGGAATACTAAATCATCTACAGTGGAAGGAAAGACCAAAACTAAAGTACAGTTCAAAGATGTTACTGATACAGATGATGGAGATGATCACAAAGAAACTGAAGTTACAGCCGGCAGTGAAGATCAAAAGGAATTTGAACTTGAGCAACAAACACCAGAGCAAATGCAACAACAAAATGAAGAACAAATAACAAATAGAAGAAGAAAAACTCAAGTACAAAGATTGCTAGAAGACGTGCATTTAGATGCAAGAACCTATGGAAGAACTGATGCAGGGAGGAATAGGAGGCTGGCAGCTGACAGTGATAATTTTGAACAAATTTTAGCCATAATGGATGATGTAGTCATACCATCTACAGTTGAAGATGCCTTGAATGATGTAGACAAAGACAAATGGTTGAATGCAATGGAGGAGGAACTAGAATCCTTCAAAAAGACTGAAACCTATGAGGTGGTTGTTTAAAATAAAAACATGTCCAGATGGTGACAAGAGGTACAAAGCTAGGTTGGTTGCACAGGGGTACACTCAAAAGAAAGGGAAGGACTATGATGAAACTTATTCACCCATTGTGAAACTAACCAGTTTGAGACTGTTATTAAGCTTGGCAAACACCATGAATATGGAATTACACCACATGGATGTCAAAACCGCTTTTTTGAATGCAAAACTAGAAGAGAAAGTCTTCATGAAGCAGCCACCTGGATTTGAGCAAGGTGAAAGTAAAGTGTGGAAATTAAACAAGGCTGTCTATGGCTTGAAGCAATCCCCTATGGAGTGGTACAATTGCATGGACACTTATCTAAGGGAGTAAGGTTTTGAAAAACTTAAGAATGATGGCAATCCTTACAAATCACATGTGAAGATGGCATATAAGCATTGTTTCGTTAATTATGGAGTTTCTGCAAGTCCATAAGTTTCTCAAATTGCAAAATTCCCACAAAGACGTCTTATTTGGGTCAGAAATGAGGTTTCCATTTCCTAATAATTGCGAGCCAGTTGTAGTGTAGCGAGCACTAGAAATTGGGCGCCCGCCCGATTTTGCAGTGCCAAACAATACAATGCATTAAGACACATTCATTCTTTTGAAATTTAATCCATGAAAAGTTATTCATATAAGTTATGTTCCATTGATTTCACACAAAATTTACAACAGCTTTGGGCTAACGCCCAATTTCACAGGTCGATATCACAAAAATTTACATCACGGGAGAGAAAAATGGGTTGCCACCCAATTTGTATGTACACATACAAGGTTGGCTATTAGTCTTCGCCTCCGTCATAGTCTACGAGGTCGGGTGCCCCACCCTGTTTGGCAGCTTGCACAATAACATCCATTGCCGAAGTAAATTCCTGGGAACTCAGAGCGGCGTTTCTATTTTCTGTTACCTCAGCATCCGTGTTGAATGTGCACTGAATATCGCTATTCTGTAGACTGCTGTCTTCATCCATATTGGCGGCCAGGTGCACTTCCTCATCGTTGATGGCTTTGCCATCTATCTCACCTTCCCTTCCCTCCTCATTCTCATTATCTTTCTCGATTATCCTTTCATCTTCATTCACCTTTTCCTCCTCATTATTTTCTCCTTCCCCATCATCTTTACCTTTATGACCAGCCAACACAGCATCGAGTCTCACATGAGCATCATAGCAGTCTTGAGTTGACACTATGTCGGCACCTGCCTGGTCATTAATTCGTGTCTTCTTCAATGTGAAAGCTGATAGGTCTGGCAAGGGCATAGACACTTGGCCAGTGACAGTTTTAGACCGCTCCATTATGGTATCCTGACTTTGTTGCATGAGTGCTTGAAAATCTCCCAGGGTTGTCTCTGAATATGATTGCGGTTCAGTTGTAAGGACTTCCAGGGAACTCCCATATGCACCTGCATCATTTTTGGGCTTTGGACCCTTTTTCTTCAGCTTAGTTGACAATGGCTTATTCTCGTCGAGCATATCTTCCAACTTGTCGAAAAATTGAGTCAGTTGAGTCTGGTATTTCTGATCTGACTCGAAGGAGTACGCGCGATATCCTTCACATAGTGCGGCCCTGCTGAATGCATCCCCAGTAAAAAAGTCCAAGACATCGCAACCTTCCTTCATGATCTTCCTGGTGATATAGGTGCAAGTCATGGAATCGACATGCGCTGGTAGATGGAGACTAGTGCTTTTTGCACTGTAAGGCCTATAGAACCAAGAACCTGCAAGTTGAACATTCATAATGTTAGCGGCCTCGCAATACAAGGTAAATTGGGCGGTCGCCCAATTTGCATGATAATGGATGGGAGAAATTCGGAGGAATAGTTAGGTACAAATTGGGTACGTACCGAGTTCACATCTGTTGTCAGGCGTCGCTTGTTGCACCTCGTCTGTGGTTCTAAGGAATGTGGGCAACCTGAAGTTTGCCTGCGGATGATGATTGTTAGTGAATCGTAATTCCATGTCCGGCAAAACATCTTTGGTAACGACCCCCCGGGAAATATAGAACAGGAGCACTATGGTTTGGAGCTCCTTGATCTTCGTGGTGGGAGCAACCTTACGTCCAGCGTCTTGATAGTCTCCCACCCATACACGGCTCGCAACGTCTATGGACTTGTCATTGCAGTCAGACAGATACTAAGGTGGTCGGGAGACACAAACCCAACTACCCAATATAGTGCCTGATCAGTAAGTATGCTGATCTGGTCTAAGAATCTCTGATAGTCCTCCTTTGCCCATTTTTTACCTGCCTGAAGTCAGAAGCAACCAATCGGGCTGATGTGACGACTGAATCTATGCACAAGCCAGTTGCACTCAACTGATAAGTTGTGAACCTTTTGTTATTCTCTGCACTTCTACCTTCTAGGTATTCCTCAACTTTAGCTACAAGGCTGGGCGGCAGTATTTCCTTCTCCCCTTCTTTCCTGCTCATCACCCATTG
>JAANSK020288034.1:0-10632 GCA_011763485.2 Isoetes engelmannii | reverse complement strand
GTTTAGCAGATGATATGGAGGCAAAAGGCCTCATTTAGCATACTCTTTATTATGTTTATGTATTTTGCTTTTGTCGCGTAATGGACCTGAGGGTCTGGATTGGCGTGATAATAAAATCATCGTCATCATCATCATTTTTGAAGAAAATCATGATCCTTCAATTGGTTTCAGGACTGATTGTCCTGCTAACGCTCTGGCGTACAATAAGCCTTTTCGGTTTTCCCTTGTCTCCGTGTTGCTATAACGATGCCTATCTACTGGAACCCCCCTTCTGTTTTGTTCCGAAATTCCATCCAAGCGTTCGTTTTCAGGGTCCGTAGCTCATAATTTCCAGTATCGTGCCTCCAACTTGGGGTCAGCCTTCACAAACAGTTTGAAAGGAAGGGCCTTGCCCAGTATTAAGGAGCGTAACGGTGTTTTGTCACTTGTTGCTGCTAGTATTCAAACATTTGATTAGTCGGCTTATCCAATCGGATAGATGGATTGTCCGCATTTTGGAACTGGCTCCACAGATTCGATTATCAGACGAGGAGCTCGTAAGTCCCCTTGGAAAAGCCCTTCTGTCCGGCCAACTCCAATACGTCTCAGCAGCTCTTAGGAACAAGAATCAGGTCTTTGATGGTGTGTAACCGATTATCTCGTTTTTTTTGTCTAATCAGTAGCAGGTCTCATCTCAAACATATGCATATTCTTCTGATTGCCAGGGATCAAAGGAGCTTCGGTAGTTTTTCATATGGCTGCTCCAGATTCATTTTTTACTGATTTTAAACTGCATTATGCAGCCAACGTGATTGGTATGTAACGATCAGTCCAGTTTCTATATCTGCTTTCTCTATTAGTTTGTATCTGCATCTAAAGTAGGAATGAGCATGCAATGCTAAAGAAGTCGGCACCTACCCTGCATCAGTACACAATTCTTGAATATGTTAGGATGCCTTTATGAAATTTAATTATGGAGTGCACTACATATTCCCAAAAATTGTAACAATGTTACTTTAAGCAACTGAGCCTATAGAATGTCTGATTAGGATTGTCTACTAGAAGCTAGTTGTATCCGCGTTTTGATCAACCCTGTTCTTATGTCCACGATTTCCATTAGTATGCATCTGCCTTGAAAGTATGCATATATATAATGCTAACAAAGATGACAGAAGCATGCCACTTGCATTAGTATAAAGTGTGGATATACATAAAGAAGCTGACACAAGCATGTTCGTCTTGCATTAACGAATCTTTCGTGAATATCCTAGGATGTCTTTATGAAACCTATTCATATGATTGAAAACAATTCATGCAATGTTACTCTAAGCAACTGTTCCAAGAGAATTCTCAAGAGCTCTGGTTGTTTTGCTATAAACCTAATGTTTAAATTTGCAGGGACCAGGAACGCCATTGATTCCTGCCTACAGTTTGGCGTGAAAAAGCTTATATACACAAGTTCTCCAAGTACAGTCTTTGATGGTGTAAACTCTACTGTAAATGGGGAGGAGACAATGCCATATGTCGATAAGGCAAGTTAGGGAGTTACCAAGAAAAATTCTGCTACTTGTAATTTGTTATGGTTCTTATGGTTTCATGGTAAGTTGTTTCCTTTGCAGCATGTTCACCAGTATTTGTTTCTTTTATAGCATGTTGATCATTATTCTGAAACTAAGGCATAAGCAGAAGTGTTGGTACTCAAGGCCAATGGAAAGGGAGGTCTTGTTACATGTGCCATTCGTCCGAACGGAATTTTTGATCCAGGTGACAAGTTAATGGTACCTTCAGTTGTTGAAGCAACAAGATCTGGGAAGTTGAAGGGAAACCACTGCAAAGTTTGTGTCTTTTTAGGCCGCAATCATATATATCTAGGTCTTGGACAGAAATAATTGTACGGTTTATTATAGGGAATGGCGAAAACATGTTTGACTGGACTTATGTGGAAAATGTAGCCTATGCACCTATTTGTCCAGAGCATGCTCTTATTCCTGGAGTAGCAGAAGGTGAAGACGTTGCTGCTGGGAAGGCATGTTAAGGTAAACAAAATAAAATGCAAATATAAATGTTACATGACGGTTATTGCAAAATCTCTATGTGGGAACTCAGATCTACCTTTCATTCTTTCCACTAGGCCTATTTTATAACAAACTGCGAGCCTCAAAATTTTTGGGACTTCCTTTCAGAAATATTAGAAGCGCTTGGATATCCCAGGTTTCACTTGGAGCTTTACACAAGCAAACTAATCCATTGATTGCATAAGGGCCATAAAGATGAACTCCAATAGATGAGGTCAAACTATGCCCAGTGTTTTAACTCAAAGCTATCAGTGGTTCTTGCACGGGAATTAAAATCTGGGTGGAGCATGCATCTATGCGGACTCTTTTTGTGTATATACATGTTCAATCCCTAATGGAAGTCTTTAATGGCACAACATTTTTGTAGGCCAAGGCACAAACTTCCTGCAAGTATCGTTCTTCCAATTGCAACTGGAATCGAATGGTTGTGTCAAAGGCTTGCTCCACTTGAAGTGTCTATGACTCAATTTCGACCAGCGCGCATTCGTCACATGAGTGTTACATGCACATTCAGTTGTTCAGAGCTGAACGCTACCTTAAATAAATATACACCACAATATTCTCTTGAGGTCAGCTATAATTTGATTATAAATTTGTCATTATCATGCAAGTATCATTCTTGTTAGCTGCAGTAGTCAGTATAATAGTTAATTAAGGTGCAGAAGACACATGTTTATTTATTTAACTTCAACTGAAGAACTGATACTACCGAACTTGCCATTCCTTCCTTTTTCTTTAGCGTCTGCCTATCAGAGTAAGTTGATCTTCATTTTCCAAAATATGACCCCAGCTACTGGCTTGTGAAACCCTCTGCCAGTTGCTGATCTGCAGGATTCTATTCAAGATATGAGTTGCTTCTTGAAGTGGTGCTGCCACTGAAACAAACCTTTTTGAGATGTTGCATTTAGTGTAATATCTAAAGTTGCAACTGTTTCATTTGAAATTCATCTGAAAATTACAAAAGATTTGGTCTGAGTAAACGAATATTTCTTTTTAAACTAGCAATGGAATTTTCGTTTTGCTACATGTGTTATATCATCAAGTCCTAAAGAATAGTGTATCTGGTTCCTTTCAAGACAGGCCTCTGCTTAGCCTGTTAATTTCTTGTGCAGGCATACTTTATTACGTGCCAAAATTTTGGAGCCCGTCTTAAGCTTTTAAATCAATGTTCTTGCTACTTTTGGACAGATCCAATGAGCCGCTCATGAATAATCTTGATTTAATGTAATGAAAATCTTTCAAGCAATCATGGAAAATGCTTGGAAATAGGATCGATGCAGCAATTCTTGTTAAAAGGATCAAAATGTACCCTCCCACAGATCTAGAATGCCTCTCAGTGTATACCATCAAAATCTTTGAGGTTTCCACCTTTATTTGTCCAAATCCAAAGAATTGGAAGCCAGCTTCTGAAAGGGCTGAATCACTGAAACGTTCCCTGGAAGCCAGCTTCCTGAAAGGGCTTCTAAATGACCTAAATATGCGATGATACCATGTTTGTAAACTGAAGTATTGCTGTAATAGTTAATCGAGAGAAGAAATTGGTGCCAAAGACTCTGCAAACAAATATATGCAAGAGGAATTGCACATGGCTTTAGCTAGAGAGTCACTTCAGTGCGATGACATGGCCACTCATCTGTACTAATGATTGGGTTTATTCAACAATCATGAATAACCTTGGCATCATGATGCAGGAAGGTATCAAGCAAACCATCAATTTGTTCTTGCAGTTGATGCTCAACCCAAAAGGAGTAGGGGAGAATTATCTAAAACACATGCTATTTTTGGAGGAGAAAGAGGTCTGTATTCTGGAACTCTCTTCTAGATGCACTCGTTTGTTTATTAAATTCAGGTATACTTGTTTTGGATTACAGTTGCATGTATCCTTCTCTGTAGACATGACAGAGAATTTTTTTTTGGCACTTATGGCAGTCTTTAACATTTACTACTTCTTTCTCCATTGTGGTTATACTTTTATCACCGCATTTTCAAGGGTTGCCCTTCTTATGCTTCTCGTTTTGGTTACATACAACAACGTTCCTAACTGCACGTTCCTGAAGGCATATTTGTATATAATGGATTACGAACCAAAAAGACGGCAGCATTCGGCATTGGAACAAATAAAAAAATTTGTACCTGGATTTTGAAGTGTTGTAGAAGTCTTGTGCTTCTAGCTTTCTCACCATCCTTTGCACTGTGGCAGGATCTCAGCTGCCAATGCTTTCGCTTATACATCTGCCAATGTTTTTGTTGTATCATCCTTGTCCTTCAAGATCCTTTTCTTGCTACAAGATTGTTGTAGCAACATATCAAGATCCTTTTCTTGCTACAAGATTGTTGTAGCAACATATCAATGTGGAGATGCAGAACGAAATGGGAATATTCAACAAGCCTAGTCTGCTTTGACTAATTTAATAGTCTTGGATTTTAGAAATTCTAAAACATACTTTCCAAACTTAGATCTGACTATCAGCTTAAAATCTTAGCATAACTAAGTAATAATTACATGAAGGACGAAATTTTGCTGCTATATACTAGATCTTGAAATACAAATGTGCACATTGTGAAATATAGGTATATCTTGGAGTACAAGTTGAGTTTAGGCTTGATTAGTGCTCTTTGCATAAGTAATTAAACTGCTATGTCCATTCTACCTCAGATCTGATGTTGCAATGTAGATCTTTTTGATAATTTTAAGGTGAATCACTTAGTAAAGGTAGCTGATAATTTGGCATTGCTGTTGGACTATATGGCATCAAGCCTGAATGTAGAGCTTAGAATTGGCATAGATGCCTCTAGGGCAATTTTTGTGAATAACTAGATGTTGGACAGAGAATAATCTTTCTAAGGAAGGGCTTTTTCCATGTAGAACTAATAGAGTGATTCATGGGGAAATAGTATGTTGATACAGATAACAGACCCAGATCCATAACATTTATACATTTTGCAATAAATCCAATAGCCTTATCGTTCTTGGTTCTACTATTTTATGAGGTTTGTGCTTCTTATTTTATGATTTTCGTGGTGAAACTCTCTTTCTTGATAATTGAAAGGGGAATTTATCACAAGCATATGGTTTGTGCTGAATAGTAATTCTTCCATTCATTTGAAAGAAAAAACAAATCCCGGGCATTTTACAAGTTCCTAAAAATGACCAAAACAAACGGTCTAGCAACTCCAATCCTGTTATGCAAGTTCAAATTCCAAGATGTTGAGAATTCAATTATCAAAAGCTTCATTTGTTTTATTAAAACATTCGTTGCCTTTGGAGGAAGCTTTTTAATCTACGCTCTTAAGGGTTTATTTTGCTTCATTCGTTGCTAACTTGTTACAAAGTTGTGTTGAATCAATTGCAATCTATACACATTTGCATTGGATGCAATTTAGAAGTTCACTACAACTCTGAAACTTTTTGGTCCAATGCAGCTAGCTTGGCACAATAGCATGTCCTCCAGCCTTTTTATGTGGAAGTTGTTATCTGCACTGCTTTCATTGCAAAAACGTTTCTAAATATAAGGGCTTGGTGAAACGAATTTATAGCACTTTGAATCCGCAATTTTTGGGCTTCTAATGCCAGTCCAAGTTGTATTTTGGTTCAGATCAAAGGTGGCAAATGACAGATAATGAGCTTGATTATATGAGACCATCCAATAGAATCATAAAACTTGAAGTAGTGGGGTTTTTATGCATGTTAGATCCTGTATAATTTATATCAAGTCTTGACGACCGTCTTTGACATCAGGTGTTCAAGCCTTCTCATACTTTCGTCTTTCGGGATTGTTTGGCAAGGCCACTGGTGTAGTAGATGGTAACATGTTCATATCCATTGATGACTTGTAATGATTGTTCAATTTGGAAACCGATGTTCATCCACCATTTATTAAAATAAGGGCCTCACATTTTTTGTTAGCGTTATCCTTGAGACTGTAAAAATAAGGTGAGTGTTATGCCTTACCTGCCTATTAGTTTCTGTCTGAGCGTGCCACACATTCTTATCAGGTCTGTTGCATTCTGAAGAGCTTATTCAAGGAATGTTACATTCTCTACTTTTTCAAGTTTAGTTCAAATTTCAGTCCTCTTCTCTGCATTCACACTAAGAGATTCAAAAGCTAGAAACATATACTACAAAATTCATTTTCTATTTCTAATTTTCTAGCCAAGTTGACAATCGCAGGAACATAAACGGCTGCAGGGACATAGACAACAAAAAAATAAGACTTCATAAAAAACAACTATGGCCCCATCATGTTAGAAACCTTGTTCTAACATAACTTTGAAATAAGCAATCTATAGAATCATCTCTTAGCAGTACAAACATAGGCCATACTTTCTATCCAATGAACAATGCCTATAAATCTAGGGTCATAATGTATGTATAGAGGTATCATCGAGTTTTCTTAGAAACCTCGAACTTGGTCTTGTACAATGTCGTTGTCATAATGTCCAATGTTTGGGATAATTCATGCACCATGGAGCAGATAAAGTGCAAAACTATATACAGAGGTATCATTGAGTTTTCATCTAGCCTTAGAAACCTTGAACTTGGTCTTTAAAAGTGTAGTGTGAGACAGAGAGGACATAAAGAGAAAACTGGCTCTATGTAGCAACTGAGAACATATGGTGAGAGATGCTTCTATGCATATAGAAAAAGACAAGTACTATCTTATCATTCATTGTATGTGGCCAAGTACATTTTTATTGTGTGTATTCATAATATATCTCGATTGACCTGGGGCAATTTTTGGCATTGTCCTGGATGCTGAGAGCACGTGTCAATAGCATGTGGTACAATTCACATATTTAGAAGCCCGACCACATGCTAGTTTGTTCTATCTACTACATCAAATTGTTTTGAGCAGATATATGATCCCATTTCTCGACAAGAACTGTGCAAGTTATCGTAATCTTCTATTTAGCCATTGGCTTCAGCATCGGTCTCATGCACATGTAAAAAAAACAAATAGCAAATGTATTTTGCGTCCAAACCCGGATGTTTCTTGTGATTAGAGTGCCATTTCGTAATCCATTCTACTAAATATTTATCCATCATCAGCATAATGTACAACCAAAAAATTAATAAAGTATACATGCTGGATTTTGATATAGCTGCATATAGAAAAGTACTTTAACTTGAGAAATGTTGGCTGATAATGTTTTCATCGACAAACTAACCCAATTAAATGCAATAATGAATCCAACCCTAAAACTGCCAAAGCGTTCTATTGCACCTTTTTGCTAGTTTTTTTTTTTTTTAGTCCACTGATAATATTTTCATTTTAATAGTTTTCTATGAAACTAGCAATGGTTCTCCATTCTAATAATATCTTTCATTATAAAAGCTAGCAATGTTTCTCTATTCTAATAGTATCTCTCGTTCTAATAATATCCTTCTAATGTCTGGTCCTAGTAATATCCTATAGCTAATAATATCCTTCTAATATTTGGTTCTAGTAGTATCCTCCAGTTTAGGATTTAGAAGTACAGAGCATTAGCAATATTCTTGATGCGGGAATAATGAAAAAGCTTCTAATGTCGCCTCATGCTGGAACATTTGTTCTTCGAGCAAAAGTACACATTCTTATGTAAATGACTTGTTACAACTATCACGCATGACATTGCGTTAGATTGTAAACTAATGCATGGTGATTTGTAGCAAGTTCATATGATAGGAAAACGTTATTCAAAGATGTTTCAAGATGCCTGACTTTCAATTGTATCACCATTTGGTTTTATAGAATCTGTCAGCATCACCCTCAAGTCTATATATTTCTAGCAATTTTGACATGTCTGATCTCTCTATATCTATCACAATTTCATGCCTTGCTATCAGGTAATGTGGATATGGATATGTTTTCCATTTCTTTCATGTGACATCTGCACTTTACCATTATGTTCTACTATATTCTATGGGTCGAGAAACTAGAGAAACAATACATATAAAGAGACTAGAGAGACAATAGAGAGAGAGAAACTAGAGAGACAAAGACAAACTTAGTTTTGCACAACCTTGTTTTATTACATTGTATTGTATATGTACGGTGTTCGTTTTGTCCAGAGGGCAATCCGTAGTGCTTTGCACCTTGTTTTTCTTGCTCTTTAACGAATTGCAAAAGTTCAAAATAAAAGTCAAAAGCATGTTAATGTTCAAGGTTAAGATAAAGACAATAGTATTGGAGGCCAAAATAAATGGGGGGATTTTTCTTGGAGGGTTTTTTATGATGGAAAAGAGGGTTAATTACCGAAAAAAATAGGTTAGAATTTATAAATTTGCACCTCATAACTCAAAACCAATCATTATTGCATGAGGCATAGTCCACACTTCACCTAAGAAAATATGAAGATAACATTAACATATAAAGATAATTTCAAAGATACATATGAAGGATTCATCGTAGGACACCATCGAAGGATTGAGTGCTAGACATCATCTGTGATCTTAGGTTGGATGATGTCTAAGTGCAATCTTGGGTCTCAAATTGAGCAGTGAAGAGTTGGAAGTATTAGAGAGAGGGAACTACTCAGTTAGAGAGATCAACCCAAGTAATCCTTCCATGCACACCACCACAAGTAACCCGATGACAGTTATGGTGTGCTTTGGGAAACGTATGAATAAAAGAACAAAGTTGGGGAAGGAAGCAGAAGTCAGACTTGAACAAGCTCTGCAATTCGAATGTCAACTGATTTCGACAAAAGTCATCACACCTCAGTTAGATGTCGAATATTGTATCAGATGACCAAATGAAACATACAAGGTGAGAATTTGCAAATATCCAGAGTGCACATGTGCAGATTTCTTGGCTAGAACAACAAAACAAAAGTATACTCCATGCAAACATTTGATGTATGTTCTAGCCAAGATATGACTGGCCAATCAGCTGGTCTAGCTGGCACATGTAATATGTTAGTACAGGGATACCAGGTGTGTTGCACATGTTCAGGACAAAAACAAAATTTCTGTATGACCTCTCTTCCATTTGCTGTCCTTGCCCCTATAAAACATGGTGCTGTTGTTGATCTAGTGATGTTCTTATTGATAAAGGAGTTGCACTTCCTACCATTTGGTCCTAATCTTCCTTGGCATTTCACTCTACTACCTGGCTCAGTTCTTCTAATTGCCCACCGTCAAACTCATGAACAATATAGGTAGCTTCATCAAACACTATATTACGTCTTATTGATGCATCAATTCTGATTCTAGACCGAGTGTGAGCCCCCTTATCCGGTCAATGGCTACCTGACCCCTTGTCTCTATTGTACTCTGAACTATCTCTAGTCTGCTTCAGAACTGTCTGATTATTTCCTCCAGACCTGGATTTATTGCGCGAATTCCAATATGCAAGAGAGCTGAGTTAACTGCATTGACACAAACTGAAGGCTTACCATGCTGCTAGCAGGAGTACTTATTTTTCGAATTAATGTAGCCAGTCCTGGACTTGTGCCAACAAAATTATGGTCTCTGTGTGATTTACACTTTGCACTCTGCAGTACATATTCAATGAAGTCATGTAGACAAGTATCATACAAACTTATCTTACTAACATAACCTCTTAAAGCACGTACAGACTCAGATAGATTTGTGTTTGGTACCTGAGCTGCTGTAATTAGATCAATACCATCATGCATGAAATTTCCCCATGCACTAGCCCGTTGATGCCACCATGCAAGCCAAGATCCTAAAGAAGGTATGTCTTTTTTATTGGCTTTTCCTGGCCACCATGTGATAATATTATGGTATGCAACCTCAACTTCATTTAAAGATGTTATTGATCTCCATGTTCTGCACAAAGTTAGATGTTCTTGCATATGTTCTTGTGTAATATATTTATTTGTATGCCTTTGAAGGCACTGCTCCCAGTGGAATTGACATCTACGCTCTTTGCATTCCATTGGTTGGCCACCAATTAATACCAGGTGAATTGCATTCCAATTAGCTTGAGCTTCATCAGCCACCTCTAAACTGTGCAGGCTTTGAAGTCTTTAACACTATCACTTTGTTTAGCTTTTTCCAAAACTTTACTTGTGAGCTGGTATCTTTAGTTTTCATTTCACATGTCGCAATGGTCAATAGACAACGCGAAAGTGAATAAAGATTAAATATGGTTTTATCATACAAATCACATCAAAAGTTAAAGTTGAATGAATACCTAGGATCATATACATGGCAAGCCAAAGATGTCCATCCAGATATACGTTTAACGTGGTCAAATTGGACCCATGCATTCTCCAAATCACCTCCAGGACGCATTCTGTTCACAAGTTCTACTCCAGATCCAGGGCCAGTTGTTGACATTTTGAATATGCAGCATCTACCAGTAAGCTCGTCATGAAGTTGATAGGAAAACTTGGAACCATGGAAAAAATGGTACTTGCAATGTTGTTTTAAGTAGAGGATCTTGTCAATCTCATCTTTCTGTTGGCTGCGAGTTTCTAGAGTCTTGTTTATCCATTGATGAATCCTGCAATGAAGGAATGCTTGGACTACAAATGTTGTCATTACATAAAAGGAAAGAAAGTATTATGCCATACCTCCGTTTGTTGCAAAGAGGCTGCAATTGTTTTAGCAGGCCATCAATTTTATCTT
>JAANSK020288023.1:0-10633 GCA_011763485.2 Isoetes engelmannii | reverse complement strand
GCAACATTGGTGTGTTCCACATGCTTGAGGGCAAGCATCTCGAGGAAGGGGAGGAATTGATATGGTCTATGGGTATGAGATAAAGCCTGGAAAGGTTGGGGCCCATTGGATAACGATTTCCTAGAAGGATCCGCCCTTTTGGTGTGTTGGTTAACGCTAGAGGTGCTAGTCCTTATCAAATACATCTCAAAATTATCTTAATAAATTATCTTTACTAATTATAATTTGTGAAAATTTTGAAATTTTTTGCCTGCCCATTTCCCCATTTGTCGTTCCCGTTTGCCGCTTTTTTCCATTTTCTTTTCATCAGAGGACCAAGATTCAAGAAACAGGCAGTCACGATCATGGTCAGAGATGTGAATCATATATAGCCCAACAAATATGTTCTGTTCTGTTTCGTTTCATTCCATTCCATTGCCTAATATTTTATTGAATAGGTTTTGTATTCTATCTGTACTCTGTAGTAACTGTAGTAACTAGTAAACAATTTGAAGAACTCCCTGAATGTGTGGATTATCAGCAAATTTTGCCATTGCAGGCAACTGAAAAATACATCTACTTATTTAAATTTGCTCATTCCCTTCAAAACAAGGCTTAAAATGCTCGACCTGATTGTGTGAATACGGCATTCTTGAAACCAAGCCAGGTTTTCATGTTTTTTAAAAGTATCCAGGTTTTCAAGGTCCTCTCTTACCCCTGGTGGGTCTGCCGTTACTGGAATTGCCAACAAGGTTTCCGAGTGATTGACTTCTTGGAGTGCCAAAATGGCCTTGAGTAATTTGCAGCACTCGCATGAGCCTATATATCCCTCTTTCCTGACTAGTTCTGCTTATTCTTCATGGAAAATGCGAAGTCCTTGTTTGTAACTTGTAAGTTGTGACTGAAGCATGGAGTCTGTCAATTAAAATTTTTGTCTAGCAATTGAAAGACTGAAATTAATATATATTCTGTCATACGAAAGACAAAAAAAAAAAAAAAAAAAAAGTGCCTGTCATAAGAAAATTAGGGGTTACCCTTCAAATTTCCTCACTGACTTCAAGTAAGGTATGTCCTCTGCCCTTGATAGGTACTAGAGAACACTCGCAAGATCACTTCGACAACTATTTACCGATAAGGTATAACCGTCTGCAACAATATCAAATAAAAAAGGAGCCAATGGACAACCTTGCCTAATCCCTCTCTCTATTGGAAATATCGAGGCTGTCACTTCGAAGCACATCACTGTATCCCTTGCCGAGTATAATAGCTTCATCACTGATGGAGTAAATTCACTGCCACACCCAAAGGCCAAAAACATCTTTCTCAAGAAGGACCACCTAACTGAATCATAGGCCTTACGAAAATCCAATTTCAAATAAATCACTTTTTGCTGGGTTTTCCTAGCCCAATATAAACCTTCATACGCTGCTGCAACATTATCACGGATACTTCTTTTGGGAAGAAATCCAGAATGTCTCTAAGATATATGCTCCATTACAATGGGTTTAAGCCCCTCAGCATAGGCTTTAGCGATAATCTTTTAGAAGGATGAAAGTAACGTGATTGGCCTCCAGTCATTTATTGTCTGAGGATTCTTAATCTTGGGAATTAACGCTATGCATCCTGTATTAAGTCTCACATCTAATGCATCGGCATTCAGAAAACTTTATATATAGACCTCACAGACATATTCTCCAAGCCATTCCCAAATTGTTTGAAAAAACTCAATAGGGATACCATCAATTCCCGGATATTTGTCCTTATCCAAAGCAAATGCTGCCTCATGCAATTCCTGCAGAGACATCAGATGGCAAGTCCCTTTGAAACCGAGTGACTTTTGGCTTGATCTTGGATATGACAAGATCCTCAAAACAATCCTGAAAATTAATCACCTTTTTCTTGGAAAAGTCCTGAAAATATAAGTAGAGGAAGTCCTTCATCTGTTTATATGATCGGTGATTATTGATCCATCCTCCAAGTGCAAGGATGACATTGTTTCCTTCTGCCTCTTCTGCCTCGCTGCTCTAAAGAAAAACTTAGAACACATATCCCCTTCTTTTAACCAAGTCAGACCAGCCTTAACCTTATCCTATTGAATCTTCATTGATTCTATCTGTTTTATTTGGTTTAGAACATATCTCTCTCGATCACCAAAATTCCCAGCCACCCTCCTAATGGACTCCAATTCACTATACCACCCGTCCAACCCTTTCTATTTGAACTACATTTCTACCCCTTTCCTTTGCAAAGTTTTTAATACCTACTAACCCGATATCATGGCCTGCATACCATTTTATTTCTACAAGTAGAAATCCAAATTTCTTTATATCGATCATTGAATTGTGGATTCTTAAGAAATCTCGTATTCATCTTAAATACGGTTTCAAAAGGCTTCACAAAATTCTTCTAATACATTATGTTTGAACAAGGAAGGTTTCAATCACAATGTCACATCATTCACGTAACACCTGTCATGTCGAGCATAGGCCCTTCCCTCTCCAATCCATCCATTACACCACGTATAATCACAGTCCCCCTGTATTTCAAGAAGGTGTAAGTTTGCTAGCAATTTGTCCCATTGTTCCTTTTCAAATCCACAAATAATATCACTACAACTGCCAATCCTATCCTCAGTGCATTCTTGTTGAAATACCTTACCAACAACCATGCTATCCGAGGACCCATTTTTTTCATTAAATTCCTGATTTTAGCCCATAAAGCTCCTCTTCCCCTGGGTACATTATGGGCATATACATTGACAAGGCCCCAAGTATTCCCTCCATCTTTCCAGATGATTACACAACATCTACTCAAACAATCAACATAGGAAAAGGAAATCTTTATACAACTCCTCCATGCAATTAGGGTGCCTGCACTCGATTTACCACTTGTGGAAGCCACATCCACGAATGAAGGACCTAAAATCCTAAGCAACTGCCATATTTCTTCGTTCCTACAATTATGCTCCTGCAAGCACACTATATCCAAAGAAAATCTCCTAAGTGCTAATGCTAGCCTGCTACTCTTAACTTTAGAGGACTTTCTCCTCTGATATTCCAACTCACAGTTCTATATTCCATCAATAGTAGTCTTTTTTCTTTTTATCTTCATATCCTCCACACCAGCATCTACCCCACCCATGTCATGTTTACTTTTCATACTCTCACTATCATCAAGTTCCATGTCAGTACACACATCTTCATCTATAGCAAGACCATCCCACATATTTTTATGCAATGGAAATGCAACACTATCCACATCATTACATGTTTTCGATTTATTGGTATTCCTTGTTGTTACAGACTTCCATTTAATCTCGCCTTCCTTATCAGAACTCATCCCTACTTGATACATATTCTCGCTTCAATCGAGAACAACTAATCTTCTTCTTCGATTATGACCGCTTGGCTCCTATTCTGGCGCACACCAAAGTAGGCATAAAAGCTTGCTTTTGAATTTTGTGGAAAATCCGGAGATTAAAGTTCTCCGGGTTAGATGCATTTAGTTCAATTTTGCAGGTCCAAAACTAAGATCCTTTTAACTTAATACAATACCTCCTTCCCGATAAGTTGGACGAAAGAAATGTTCGTGGCAGCCGAGGCTGCCACGACAAATTTCTTATAGATGTTAGTAATAATCAAGTTCAATTGTGTGGTCGGCCTTCTTTCCAGCCTTCTTTCAGTCTTGGCACTCCTTTTCAGGAGATTGACATGCATGCTATAGTAAACTATCCTGACAAACGTTTTGGCAAGAGGCCTATGAAGGTTTCTGGTTTTAAGGAGTTGGATCCTAGATTGGTTAAACAAGTTAATGCAGCAGGGCAGAATCCTTCAGAATCGAAAGATGAATGGGCCAAAAAAATATTTAATGCTTTTAGAATAAGAAAACATATTAACTGACCTGAAAATTGAGGATATGGCTCTGGGTGATTACGTTGATCAACTTGAAGAGTTCATTCTCTGTGTAACACGAGAATATGGGGCTAACTATCCACCTGATACGTAAGTAATACTTCAGTTTCTTGTTTATGTTTAATGCATAATGTTTTGTGTTTATTGTGCTTATGTTTTATGCTTCTTTTTGGCACGTTGCAGAACTTGTTTTGTTTTAATTGGATCCCCCGCCATGCACAAGATGCCAGAATATTAAGAACAAGGGTAGATGAAAGGAAAATTGATATTTTTAAGACTTCCTATTTTTGAAGGCTATGAAAGCATTAGAAGTTGCTATGCATGAGTCTGCTGCATCTGGCAGCGTGAAGAAGAGAAAGCATAGTGATATTCTAAGTATGGCAGATCAGGTTCTCATTCTGCAACATCAAATCCATCAAATCCATAGTAATACTAGATTATAGAGAAGGTTCGCCTTCTACTGTATGTCAAGGTTTTTAATTCCAGGTGGATCTGATTTGGCGAAGGTAAGGGACTTTCGGTTTAATGTTGATACAGATTTTGTAAGGGAGTATCTGGAGTACTGTGAGACAACTAGCAAGAATTGGAAGGGCCCGATTAAGAAGTATAAGACTGACGACTTTAGAAAGTCTGTTAGGTATTATGATGTTGATGTTATACTTAGCGGGCGTTGGAAAGCCATCTTTCTAAGTACGAGGTGGATGATCAGGTTAGTGGTAGGTATATATTTTTGCAGGCTTACAGGCCTAAATACGAGCAATGGTACAATGTTCATCATGTTTCGAGCAAGACTCTGTCCACTTGGCTTAAAGACATGGTCAATTTGTGTGGCATTAACGGTGTTTTTATAAATAAAAGTTGTCAAACTATTGCTATCACTCAGAAGTGCCTCAAGGGTGTTCCGATAAAAACTGGGATGGATATTAGTGGGGATAAGAGTAGGGATAGATATCAGGGATACGATCAGAGTGGGATTGTTGCGAGTGCTGCTGCCATGGACGTGCTTATTACTGGTACAAGTTATAGTGCAACTTTTTCTTCTAATGTTGACAATCTGTCTTCAACTCTGGCTGGATCTCAGGGTAAGTCTTTCAGGATTAGTTAGGTTTGAATTAGTTATATTTTCAGCATTAGTCGGGTTTTCAGCATTACTCAAGTTTGAATTAGTTAGATTTGAAGTTTCTAGTGGTTTGATTTTGGTTTGTTGCAGGTCTTCAATATGTTCGTGCTGATGGTGTGTTGAAAGACGTGACAATTTCTCCTGCAATAGAGATTGACGATGAGTATTGTAGAGGCTTGGATATGATGTTGGTGAAAAAAACAGAGTCTGAAAAAATACTTGAAGGATAACATGTCGGGAGTATCATCAACCATAGCTTATGTTCTATATTCTAGTGGTTCTGGAAGTGTTCTATTCGCAGGCAATACAATTGACAAGCTAATTGTGCATGTTGGGAATATGAACGAAGCACAATTGCTTCTGAATTCTCTGTAAGTGTGCTTTATTTTTCTTTTCAAGTTTCATGTTTGTTAGTGCCTTATATTTGTCTTTCTATGTAGGAATGGTTCTGAGAAGCAACAAGCTGGTGATTGAGGCGTCTGATCAGGGTGGTTACTGGTTTCTGGTGTCTTGGAGGTCAAGTTTTCAATCAATGTTTCAATTTTTCTGAACTTGTATCAGTTCAACTTTGTTTTTTGAACTCAGTGTTTTTGAACTCAGTGATTTCATGAAGTCAAGTTGAATCAGATTGAACCGAGTGTTTGAACTCAGTGTTTTTGGACCACGGTGTATTTGAACTCAGTGTTTCTTAATCACTGTATTTTTCAATCTGAACTGTGTTATCTGAAATCAATGTTATTTGAGATTCAGTGTATAAAATAACGGTGTTATTTGATATCAGTGTATGAAATAACTGTGTTAACTTTAGAAATAACTATGTACAAAATTATTTTGTTAACTTTAGCTGAAATACTATGTTAACTTAAGAAAATTGAGTGTTAAAAAATAACACTTGAAGAAATGGTAACCGATTATTAGCCAACTTCCATTCCGGAATGTTGGCGAATGCCACTTGTCACCAGGAGATTAAGCTACAGGAAATAAATGCGACCCAATTTCGATAATGTATATATATAGGAGTATCTGAGTAGTAATACAGACCAGCCAGTGGTTACTGGCCTTTTTGCTTAAAATTACACTAAAACTACATTAGTGAATTGTTCCTCCACCACCACATCTTTCCTCCACTACATAATTTCATCACATTAATTAACAGATAGAGTTCCATATTAACACACAAAATAACAGAGTTTCATATTAATAGAGTTCCAAAATATTATGTATTTCATAGCTCAAGAAGAAAACAGTTCCATATTAACATAACAGAGTTCCATATCAACAAAGTTTCATATTAATGGAAATTCTGATACAGAGTTCCATATTAACACAAATTCCAGATGAAAATAGAGTAATTCCATCTTAACAGAATTCCAGAATAATATGTACTACGTAGCTCCAGAAGAAAACAGAATTCCAAAAGCTCAATTCGAAGTAGAACCACCTGACATTTGAGAAACATCTGTTGATACAAGAACTTCCAAAAACTGATTTATTTGCAGAAACTTCATAACTTACCAATGTTTGTAGAAGAACTCTTATTCATTGCAGCATTAATTCCTCCAAGTAGCAAAGCCGGATCAAGGCCAAAATTGAATGTACAACTATTGAATGTTCCTTGATTAGTAATTGCAGGTGCAACATACCTTCCTAGAGCTTTCGCACTATCAGGATATTTTTCACTGAGCTTGGAATAAAAAGCCTCATCGAAGTCGTCTTCATCATTTTCAAATGCAATCTTCATGGGATGTTTCTTCACCAACTGATGACCAACATCACTAAGACCTACTTCAGGAACATTACTAGCAACAAGTTGAATAGCAGGCTCAGCAACATGAGCAGAAGATGAAGAAATTAATGGATCAGTGGGCTGAACAGACACACTTGACTGAAGAACAGCAGATTGAAGAATAGCAGAAGTCATAAGATCATCGATAACAGACACACTCGACTGAATAACAGCAGGAGAAGCCTCTACAATAGGACACTTTTCTTGAACAAGATCATGATCTTATGTATTCACTTTACCACTTGCATTAGGCAAATCAGAAACTCGCAAGCTAATTGAAGGAATGTTACGTGATATTACACCAAGGCAATTCCTAGAACTTTCGTCATGTTTAGCAATCTGAAATACACATTAACATATAGAAGTGGCAAAAAACAGCAATAAGGGTCAAAGCTCCTATTCTCTTATGGATTACCCTATAAAGACCATTAGTAAGAGTGGTCCATTAACTAATAAAACTCAAGGGAAACAACAGCATGATAAAAATAACAACAGACGTCCATCTCAGTGAGCATACAGAAAAGGAGGGGCTTCTTCTAGATAAAGATTATAATAGATAAATACACACATCTACTCCTCATAGTTCTCCTAATGCAAGCTTGCTACATTGTAATAATTTCATCAACATAATGTTTGAATCATACCTAGTGGAATATTTGAGAATAGTGACTATGAGCAAAATGATGGTAGTGATAATACTAACCATTCTCACTATAGGAACCCCACCCTCTAATAAACCATGACCTTAAAATAGAACCAACATAACTAAGAAACTTACCAGAAAGTACTTTAGTGAATGATTGGGATGTAAGGCTGACATATCATATCCATACATGCATTAATCTTTGATTCCTTAGTACGATCATACCTGCAATACACGCCATTAATCAAGAAATTAATCAATTAGCTAAGAAACTACAATTACAACCTAACAAACAAAATTACCTTTCATAACCTTGAACTGCTTTATGGCAGTTGATTTTCATCCCATCACCAGAAGGGACGCCTTTTTCAGCCAATCGTGTAACCAAACTGACTCGGCCACTTTTATTGCATATCTCAGTTTTAGGGCATACAACCGAAGCCATAGTCTTCAACCATTTCCCAAGATTATTGATTCTAACAGGACTATCAGAGTACTATGCCTACAGAAATTAAGCAAACATAAAAATAAACAAGAAAACAATTACAAGAATCAAGCAAAACATCTAACACTGCTAAAAAATTACCATAAAACGTGGCCTTGTAATAGGTTGAAGGAAAAGTGGACGAGGTTCATCCTTCTCTTTTGCAGGTAAGTGTCTAACATACTGTTTGTAGGTCATCACGAAATATCTCTCATAAGTCCAAATAGGCTGACAGAAATGGTGATCATCAAATTTGGTGGCTGTAGGGTTTTTGTTTTTGTTGATACGTTCACCATATTTAACAAGCTCACCTTCAGCGTCATTTTTTAACTCCAGATCACAATCCTTAACACTATGCAATTCATTAACTCCCCTAATGCCAAACCTCATGAAGTAAACCAATCTCTTGATGCAGCCCATAGGATGTGTAATTTGATGGTCTATATCTGCAAGAATCTCATTCTCAACGGCATATCATAATTACCACATTTTCTAGTCTTTCTAATCATACCAACGAGCGCTTCTCTACTCTGACTAAAAACAACATCTGTCAAGATATTGAATGGGTGTTCACGCACCCCAGTTTCATCTATTCTTTTTTCCTGCTATCTTCTTACGATTCTGCCTATAGCTCTATACAACGAGCTCAATCTGAAATTACAACAAAATAAAATACCTTTAATAGAACTCTATAAAATATTAATGACAATTAGAAATTTATTTTACTTACGACGATGGAGGATATAACTTGTTATCCTTTTTCTTCTTCATCTAGAAAAGCAAACTAACTGGTCAAAATAGTTCACTACAACATCCTAATGTTTATATTTTTTTCTGCCATTAAGAACATGCATTCTAAAATCAGAAAGTAATCTAAAATCAGAATATAAAATAAAATCAGAATATACCTGGATGATGAGTTTTGCCAACATATCATTGAGCTCCCGAAGATGTAATTTCTCAATAGGAATGGATACATCATTATGAAAAGCTTTCCTCCATTCATCAAATCTTCTTCGAGCCCATGAATTCACACTTCTAAAACGTTCAACCCCTCCATTGAGAGCTTCATTCAGCAAATCCTCATCAAGAGGCAACCAATCTTCTTTGCAACTACCAGATTCTTCTTCTTCCTCACTATGGCCATTACCTTGTCCCATCTCAGCAAGAATATCTGTTGTCTCATCATTATCATGCGCAAGAACAGAAGGAGAAGTAATCACATTCACATTTTGAGATAGCAAATGGAAAGACGGCTGTGAAGGTTCTGCCATTCTACACACAGAACGCATTATGTTAGAAATCTCTCTAAAAATAAAACTCTTTCTATAATAGGACAGAATAAGAAATGGCATAAGAAATGATACAATAACTCTACCAAGGAAAAATAGACCATCCAAATATCTATCAGGTAAATTTGACAAGGAACATAATAAAGTGCACAAAAAGATGAACTTGTAAGCAGAAAATGATAAGAGATGGAAGGATCTACACAAACTGCTTTGCTTACGATCCAGGTAAATGCACAAGGAGCCTGAATCAACATCACTATAGCTCCACCTAAGACTATGCACAAATCAGGCATAAAATCGTATACCACACTAGTAATGGTGCCCAGCATTGCTGGGCATAGGTTGGGAGCCTGTAAATGTTCTGCTCGCAATGAAAAACGCGTGCAATAATTATCCAACTTTTTTAAGTTTTTATTAGAACAAAAACTTTTTGAAGGTTTAACAGCACTTAAAAGAAATCTACCTCATTCATGTTAGATATTGTTGCATCGGTATCTTTGAGTTAGTTGCATCATTATCTTTGGGAGCTTTGAGTAGAACAGAGTGGTACTTCTTCATAGCAATTCTGAGGTCTGCACATTGCCACATGCTAAGAGTGGCACATATCATACCACAATGGCTTTGTTTCTCACCGGGTAGTGGAATTCAAGAGATGCTTCAAATATTGTCATCACTATAGTATAAAGTCACTACAATACTTGCACTCCTCCCTTTTAAACTCTATGCAGCGCATTCAATTGCCACGTAAAATGTAAATTTGGTTCAAATTTATATGCCTTTGAAATAGAATTCATTCGTCCCAATGTGTATCACCTTATACATGTAAGTAGTTTGTCCTCATAAGCGAAATTCTTATGTGGCAAAATACTACGGGTGAGTCCACATTACGATTGCCAAGTAAAATGTAGATTAGTCTGCCGTGACAGAATTTATTCTCTCAAATGTGTCGCACCTTATTGCATGTAAGTAGTTTGTCCTCCTCGTGGATAAATAAAAAACACAATTTCCATAGGCCTAAGATACATATAATCAACTTTCCTTACAGTCTGCAGAAACTAACATCCTAGAAACTAACATTGTGTAAGCGATGAATTTGTCATCCTAGAAATTAACATGGTGTAACCTCCATTACATTACACCTATATAAGTGTGAGCTTCACTTGATGAAGATGACCTCTAAATATCCTTATGTTGCCCACAACACCACCACAACAAAGTAGCAATCCATATAGCAATTTTAAAATTTTCCAATAAAATATTGGTAGTGTATCCAGACATTCAGCCTTTTATCCAACAACTCACGCATTCAAGGATGCTCGAGGCTTTTTATCTTGAGATATTGATAGAACAATAATAGATGCAACAGTTTGGCTTACAATACTTGTGAATTCTATAACCCAAAATTTAAATAACCAAGT
>JAANSK020288012.1:0-10633 GCA_011763485.2 Isoetes engelmannii | reverse complement strand
AGATTCTTTTGTTATATATAAGATTCTTTGGTATTTCTTGTGTGTATTTGCTCCGTTCTTCGCGTAGGTCCATGACAATCACCCTCCAGGGCTGTCCTTATGTTGTCTCTCCTAAAATAATAACGCATTCTAAGAGTAATGAAAAATATCTTGTCTATAGTTTTTATTCCTCCCAGCAAATAAACGCCTTGGAAAAAGATAGCAAGCTCGAAGAGTTGCTTGATAAATATCAGGATGTGTTCTCGGAGGATCTCCCAAAGGGCGTACCCTTACGAGAGATTGTTCATGAGATCGAATTAGAACCTGGCACTAAGCCAGTGGCCAGGGCACCCTATAGACTTAGTCCCTTGGAGCAAGAAGAGGTCAAGAAGCAAATTCAAGACCTACTCCAGAAGGGTTTTATACGACCTAGTAAGTCACCATTTGGTGCACCAGTTATCCTTGTTAAGAAAAAGGACGGCACCATGCGTATGTGTATTGACTATGGAGCTTTGAACAAAGCCATGATTAAAGACCGTTATCCAATGCCTCGAATTGATGATATTATGGATCACTTGCTAGGAGCAAGGTACTTCTCAAAAATTGATTTGAGAAGTGGATATCATCAAATTAGTATTCGATAAGGGGATGAATTTAAAGACGACCTTTCGAACCAATCAAGGACATTATGAGTTTACGGTAATGCCCTTTGGCTTGACCAATGCCCCGGCCACATTCATGGGATTGATGAACCACGTTTTTAGGAGGTATTTGGATAGGTTTATCCAAATTTTCTTGGAAGATATATTAATCTACTCAAAAAGTAGAGAAGAACACTTGGAGCATTTGGAAAAAGTGTTGTTGTTACTACGGGAACACAAACTTTTGCCAAATTGTGAAAGTGTGAGTTTTTATGCCAACAAGTGGCATATTTGGGACACATTGTTTTGGATAAAGGGGTGGCACCGGATCCAGATAAGGTGCGCGCCATAAGGGAATGGCCGCAACTAGTGGATGTACCCGATGTCAGAAGTTTTCTGGGTTTAGCCACTTATTATAAGAAATTTGTTCCCAAATTCTCAAAGGTAGCACCATCCCTTATAGATTTGCTCAAGAAGGGGCATAGCTTCTTATGGGGAGAAGAGCAAAGACGAGGCCTTTGAGCGAATTAAGGTTCTACTATCAAGTGAGCCAATTTTGAAAATTCCGGATTTGAATTTTCCTTTTGAGGTTTATACGGATGCATGTGGATAAGCTCTGGGAGCAGTCCTTATGCAACAAGGGGCATGTACGTAGTGGCCTATGAAAGCTGGAAGTTGAATCTGGCAGAAAACAACTATGCCACCTATGAACAAGAGTTGTTGGCAATAGTTCATGCCCTGAAAACTTGGCGGTATTATTTGAGGTCCGAGACCAATAAAGAGCCACGCAAGTTTATAGTGTTTCCAGATCATAAGCCATTGAATTTCTGCAACGTCAAGCAGAAATAAGTCCTTGACAAGCACGGTGGTTGGACTTCTTACATGAGTTCCACTTTGAGATCCACCACACCTCGGGAAGGGACAACCCAGTGGCGGCTCTTTCCTGGATAAAATACCTTAACAGGATGGTGTCCTTGGAATGGGATCGGTTCCAACAAATCAGGGATTTGTATGAAAAGGTTCAGGATCCTCCCAAAAGAGAGGGTGCTTCGTGGACGCAAAATGATAACTTCTAGTTTTACAAAGGGAGGATATATGTTCCCTTGGGAGAAAATCTTAGGAAGGAACTCTTGTATGAATTCCACAACACCCCGCAAGCAGGGCACGAGGGAGAATGGAAGACTTATGAGTTGATAAAGCGGCAATACTTTTGGCCTGGCCTGAAAGACGATTTACAGTCTTACGTAGCAAAGTGCCAGGTGTGTCAAGCGGTGAAGGCAGATCATGGCAAGATGCCAGGACTGCTACAGCCATTACCCGTACCTTTGGAAAGGTGGGAATGCATAAGCATATGGACTTTATAGTCGCACCACCACGAACTAGTCGACAACACACCCAATTGGTGATAGTTGATTGCTTGACGGTGTAGGGCCAATTTAACAAAGGCTCAGGATCGAGCCAGGGCAAGTGCCAATAAACATCGTAGGGAGTTAACCTTCAAGGAGGGCGAGTATGCATTCCTACGAATTACCCCTCGGTTCTCAAGGTCGGCAGCTTGAAACCATTAGTCAAAAGAAAGGTTCCTAAATTAACGCCCTGATATGCTAGACCCTTCAAAGTGTTAAGAAGGATCAATGATGCAGCATATGAGCTAGAGCTTTCGGAAGGGATTGGTGTGCACCCAATCTTTCATGTAAGCCAACTTAAACAAGCCATATTGTCTACGGATAACTTGATAGCTCCGGCGAAAATACCCCTAGTCCTTAGCTCGGAGGTAGTTCCTGAGGCGTTTCTAGACACTCGCATTCAGAAGCTGTGCAATAGAAATATTGCTGAGTACTTGATCTTGTGGCGAGGTCAATCACTCTCTGAGACCACATGGGAGAGTGAAGCGTACGTGCATCAAAATCATCATTTGACTCATAATCCGTGGAGGCCATGGAAGGAGTAGGTGGGTCAACAAGGATTTAACTACCTAGAAATCATGAGTTTAAGACTTGCATCAGGGATGGCAAGTAGAACGTCTGCACTAAAAATGAGCACCTGGACCATGGTCATGGGTGACCCTGGGAACGGGTTCAGGAAGGACTAGAATTTCAGGAATGGGGGGTTTCGAAGTAGCTCACATACCCTCAAACATCCTTGGGGTCCAAGGATTTATATGGGGAAGAATGTTATGAACATTTACAAGGTTTGGCATAAAAATATTAGAATATAAAGGGGACTATGGTGAGGTGGCATCGCTTGAATGGGTACCACATAAAAAAGGGCACGAAGCCTATTGTTCTCCCCTGATCTGCCGGATCAGGCAGATCCGATCACAGAAGGACCAATCGGCCATGTGAAGGCCCGTTAGGGGCCGATTCATGCAAATCGGCCATCTGGCCTCACCCAGGTGAATCTAAGCTGGTCCTCGACAAGTATAAGAAGATGCAGGCAACAATTGGAAGGTCATCCCATCTCCACAATTCCGATTCTGTCTTGATAGCTCAGCCTTTGTGATATCTCTGGGAATTCAAAAGTCTTTCCCAAGTTGTACAATCCATCCTTCCCTTAATGAATTTGGTCCACCATCCAAAAGAGCCAGAGGCTCTTGCACCAGTGGGAGAGTCTGGGACTCCGCGGGAGCAGCAGTTTGGTGCTGGAGGCACAAATCTGTTACACACATCCAATTGCTTTTGCAAATCTTTTGTCGTATATGAACATGTTCATGTATGGCGAAAGATTTGCAAAAGCAGTTGAAACATATGTTCATATACGGCGAAAGA
Source organism: Isoetes engelmannii (assembly GCA_011763485.2). NCBI lineage: Eukaryota > Viridiplantae > Streptophyta > Lycopodiopsida > Isoetales > Isoetaceae > Isoetes > Isoetes engelmannii. The sequence goes on along the minus strand of JAANSK020288012.1, from coordinate 7,245 downwards.
TTTGCAAAAGCAATTGGATGTGTTGTGTGAATTCTGTTCACAATTTGGGCTTGCAGTCAATTTGAGAAAGACTAAGGTCTTGGGCTTTGGAATGCAGTCTGCGAAGCAACATATGACTCTCTCATATGGCAGGCCCTTAGCGTTGCTATTCATCTTGAAGCAGAGAGCAGAACTTGCTAGTATAAGGGTGTCCAAGGATGGATGGCTCGATTTAACCTGGTTGTTTATCCTTTTATAATGGAGTTCAAGACATATGCTTTTTCGGCTTATTGTGGTGTCTCTTTAAAAAAGAAACTCCAGTATATATCCGGGATTTTAACCCAAGGCATGTTCATGCCGTACAACAATATTTATGCCTCCATAGTATGTTCCCAGTGCGGATCCGAGCAATTGCTCGCACTCGTATGAGCTCACATTGCTTGATGATTGAACAGGGACGATATGGTTGAACATTCAAGAGGACAAATAGGAAAGACCTTAGTGAACCAGCCAACATAAGTATGAACAAAATAATAGCAAAAATCAATAAACGGCTATCATTGTTTTGTTGCTTCATTGACTAAAGTGACTCAATGCCGTTATCCTGTCATCAGATGATGCATCAAATTTACTAGTAAGCTTCCTTGAAGGCCAAGTTAATTATCTCTGTTGCAAGCATCACTAAGCTAATCACAAGCAGCATCATATTCAAAGGCTGAATCTCTTCAATCGTATTCATTTCACATGAACATGTTTCTGCTAGGTGTCATAGTCCGTTTCAACTGGAGTTGGGTACTTAGCTAGACATTATACTGGAGTAAAGGGTTTGAAATCTGAAGAGGCAGGCAATATCTTAATCATGATTAATCTACATACCAAGACTGGCAATTAGCAGCTAAATTTTCAAAGCTCCATGTAAAGGAAAATTGCAAAGATGCTGCACTCCAGTTTGCGTTCAGTTCTAGCGAAGTCTAAAAATGATGGACAACTGCACCTGATTAAAGACCAAAAAGGCAAAGAGGGAGAAGACAAAAGTACATGAGACAAAGAAATTACCCTGAGGTAGTGGTGTAAGCTAGGCAAAACCATATCTATGCATTCCGGAATTCATTTCCATGAGCTGAGGATAAGGATAACGAAGCCGGTGTTAAAAAGATAGATAGAAGAAGAAATCACCACTTCAGCTTGAGCAATCGTTGCATGCGCACTCCCCGCCAGCTGCAATCGAGCCCAAAGAGGAATTCGAAAAAGATAAGGGGCACAAAACAGGGGAGGAGGCGCTTCTCCGATCTACGGACAGTCAAATCCCCCTCTAACGAAGTTCTCAAGCAGATCGATGGCAGCCAACCCAACTCCTCACGCTACCTAACGTGGCGAGAGTTTTGTTTTGAACCTTGAAAAGTCACTCCAAATCTATCTTGGCCCTCTATACCTAGAAGCCCACCATCCGACCACCAAAGAAGGGTTTGCCCTTCGGGCAACCAAAAATTTAGGCTAAAATAATATCGAAAATACACTTTTCAGGCAAACAATTCCAGAAAGAAAATTACATTCCGAATCAGAAACATTGCCGGCAATATACGTGACAGGTGTGCATCTGTGCATCTGTGCATCTTTGCAAGACCATGCCAACGGGCATGACTCCAACCTCGCAATGTGATTGAAGCAGTGTGTTAGTCCTCTGGAGCAAATCCGCATTCAACTCCCTGCTCTCTACTGACAATTTGCTAGAAGATTCAACTCCAAAGGAAAGGGGATTCAACTCCAAAAGAGCTGCTGATTTCATTCTACCTTTTCTTTGTCACTGTTTTTAAATACATTTTTTGCAGCTTGGAGCAACATGGGGGTGTGCTGGAGAATCGCTAGCTTGTGTTCAAAACAGCTTCCAATCTTACTGCGACGAAGTTTTGGGGAACGGTAAGTACAAGATGGGGTGGGAGTAACCAGCTAGGATGGGTATTTAGGAGAGGAGTAGAGAGCGAGAACGGGATAGAGGGGCGAGATGGAAGTGGAGTAATCTGAGGTAAGTAATTTCCTTGGCATTAAGCTCTGTATCTAGCTCTGTTAAGATCATAAGAAGGTGTTGATCATAAGAGTGTTTACTATCTAGCTCTGTTAAGATCATAAGAAGGTGTTGATTGTAAGCATTAAGACAGATTCAGGCAAGCAGTAAGTTCTATTTTTTGGGGCTGGTTCAGCTCGCCCAAGGCACCTACACTCTGATCCATTTTAGCTAAGGCATCCAGTAGTTCGTTTAGCTTTCACAACTTCCATAGTCCTACTGTTCCTTTCGATACAATGCGAGCCTCACAAAAGTAGACTAATAGGGTCTTGGAATTGAGAATCGCCTGGAATCATTGTGTGCATTGTAGTACAGATTTCAATTCACAAGCATGGCTTAAATGTTTATAGCATTGGTATAAATCTTCACATGCCTATATACCGTGTGACCCAGAGCAGTAACAGTATGGAGGATACTACTTCATTGCAGGTAATGTCATAACTACACAAATCTTAATCTCTTGATGTTAGCTTCCAATTATCGTAATAAGCTGTTTCTGGAATATCCCTACCAAAAGATGAAATTTGAGTTCTTTAATGGCTATAGAACTGAGCAGGTTAAATGCAACTAGTTCGACCCACTCCAAGTGTCATTTTGATATCAGGACATATAAGTATGTGATGGAAAGCTGTACGTCTGGAACCAGATATGTTGTATAATCTCACATAGATACCACATAATACCACATTCCTAAGGATGGGACATTTCCTGCTCTAAATGACCACTTATCCTGCACGAGTTGATCTCTTTATAAGAAGACAATCAGAAGACAATATTTGTTGGCACATTCCAGCAAGGATCTTTGAAATAACAAAGAGTCCCAATGCATTTGCCAGTTGGTCTTTTCTGGCAACGATTGAATCTTATCTTCGTTATGGTATCTAATTGAACATATTTCCAACTATTCTCTCTTGCTTAATATTGTGTGTCCCCCATAGCTCAACAGTTGGCAAGGTCATTATGAGCTACTGCATAAAGGCATATGTTTCCTAGCCTTACATCATTATGTACTGTACAAGCAGCAAGTCGTGCTAACAAACCAGAAATATTGGCTTGCAAGCTACTTGTAAGTGCATCTTCTGCCATTTTGAAGCAACCAAAACAATCTAGAAGCTCAATTATGTTGTTGTAATGAATTAAATTTGTTTCTACACCAAATCAATGATCCATATTCATCAAATGGTGTTAACCTTCCTCCACTAATTGGACATGACTGCATGCATTAAGAACTGCACTAAATGTCGCTGCATTTGGTGCAATGGCGTAATATTGCGTACCTTCAAAGCACTACACACAGCCAAAGCCAAAACAACTATGGCAATCTGGGCATATACAGTTACCATTGCGTTCCATTGATAAATGGTGAGAGTCTTCAACTGACAAACTTGAGGTTGCATGGCATCTTGAAACTAGTCTTCAGCCTCGCTAAGATAATCTGAGAATGCCGATAATCTGGGCATTGACTAACGAAGTAGTATGATGCATGTCATGTATTATGACTTAATAGCCTCTTATAGTTTTGAGATACTGAAAGGTTTCAGTTTCTAAGCCTGAATGACAAAATGCAGTGGTAAAAGCTAGCTTAACATCATTGCATTGCATGACTTGGAAGCATTGCATAGCATATGCAACATCTTCAAGAAGGGCCCATGCCACTCCGCAACCATTGCAACCTGCCTTGCGCTAAGTGTTGAAGCATGCAACATGTTTTCGTAATGTTCAGAAAGATGGCTCCTACTGATTTTATGCGCTCTTACTGCATGTTTTTAAAATACTTAAGAGGAAGAGTACTCTCACATTACTATGATTATCCAGCAATGATAGAAGCCCATGCGATTACAACTCATGAATATTTCATATGCCTATACCAGGCTGTGGCATTTCAGATACATATCGACAAGATGCTTCTATTAGTGTAAATGTCTGATCTAAATTCTTGATAGGCTCTATATGAAACAACCAGGAAAATCTGGAAGTAATTCAAACATATTCTCCTTTGCAACTGGATCCTGATAGCTCTTCATTATAAATCCTAGAATCACAATTACAAACAAAGTTTTAAATATGGCACCTCCTACAACATCTGCTTTAAATTTTCTCTCTCAAACCTGCGTGGTGTGTGGTTTGGTGGTGCTTGGTTTGGTGAAGAAGCTATTAATGTAGATACAACTGAGGAAGAGGAACCTCGCATGCCACACTTTCAAGTATGTGAATTTGTGTTGAAGTATAACACGTCCAGAAAAGTTGGTTGTTCCAAAAAATGCAGCCTTGCACCAACGACTATCTCTACATAGGTCCTGACATCTATTCAGCTAGAGATAGAGGAAAGCAACCATAATCTTCCATCTTAACAAACTATTGGTTGTTTGAATGGTCACTAGAATTACTGACAAAGGAGCAAGGGGCATTGATCAGATACTTAAGTTGTTAGACTCAAGTGATCTATTTCCAATTGAAATGTTTTCTGAAATACACAACCCATATGATCTACAGGTGTTTGCAGCAAGCCTCTTACGCAATCTAACCGTTAAACATAGGCTTCCTTTATGATTCCATGTTGTTCCTCCAGTTTTCTAAAGTAACACATGTCGCCATAAACTCCCAGGGGATCTTGGCCCGGGAATAGTAAAATCGTTGATAGAAAGAGAATGCCACATCAAAAATTTGGTGCCAGAATGCAAAATCAGAGTCTTTTGTTGTGGTAAGGCTCTCCTGTTCATCCATCTATGAACTGCCAGGACAATGGAATCTGTGCTTAATTGCACATCTTATTTGCTACTGTCTGCCACGACATGTTTGGGAAGCAAGATTACATTTCAAGCAATGATGTCAAATGCAACAACTGGCTGTACATAGGATATGTCACTTGCTCTTTGCGTACCAGTGGCCTACCCAGTGGCCAAAGAATCTCTTAACTATGCTCCTCTTGCTGCAATCGGAGAAGTCCTAGTACTGGTGAAATAATTGTTAAGCACAAGAAAATGGATAGGGAATGCCACATGAAAAATTTGGTGCCAGTAATGGAATGCCAAAATCAGAGATTTTTGTTGTGGTGAGGCTCTCCTGTTCATCCACCTACGAACACTGTCAGAACAGTGGAATCTGAGCCTAATTGCACATCTTATTTTCTATGGTCTGCCACACAATATTTGGGAAGCCAGGTTGTATTCGAGCAATGATCTCAATTGCAACAACTGGTTGTACATAGGATATGTGACATATGTCACTTGCTCTTTGCTGACCAGTAGACAATGAATCTCTTAACTATGCTCCTCTTGCTATTGTTGGAGAAGTTCTAATACTGATGAATTAATTGTTAAGCACAAGAAAATGCTTTAGAGGACCCGTAACGATTATTATTAATATGAAAACAAAAACATTTATTGAATGACTAATAATTTATCCTTATGGAGAATGCTTCTTCCACTGAAAATTTATAAATTCCCTCCCATTTTTAATCACAATAAAGACTTCGAATTTACATCTTTAAATATAAACCTAATTTTGTAGCAGGAAGAAAATAGCACATAAAATCTGTCTAGTGCTCTTAGTTGTAGGTGCCAAGTGAACATCTTAATTACCATTTTCAGTTGATGGGATTTCGTATTATATAAAGAATATGAGAAGTAAATTCCATTACACAAGGCAGCTAATGCTTTATTCCTAATTCTATTGAGATGCTTCATCATGTACATTCCTCCAGATAAAAATATTGCAAGTTTCTATGCAAACATGCTGTTGACTAGTTCTCTTCAATGATATGCTGCAACAGCAGTTAGAATACAGGGGGTCTTTTCTTGGGTAAGACTTATTTATAAAACATTAGACAGACTTATGCAATTCTGACCAACAAAAAAGTCCTCAAGAAGGATTGATAGAATTAACAAACTGAGAAACAGGTACCGGGAAAGCAGCTGCAAGTGCATCTGCATTGGCTACTACTACTGGACTGTTGATCATATAGCTGTAGCTCGACATTGTAACTGTCTGGATCTGCACAGTAGACTTGCCGCTAGTGCGCGTTTCCATGTAAACGCTGCTCCAAAATACGGTTCCCACTGGATAAGGTTGACCGACGGCATCTCCATTGATTCGATACACACTGTACAGAGTCTTGGCCACCTTGTCTGCAGATGCAGCTTGGATCATATTTGTAACATCTGCAGCCACCTCCTTGGCATTTGATGCACCCATCATGGACTCAACTTTCTCAATGAAATCAGAAATTGCCTTGAGCACAGGGGCACAGTCGAAGGAATCATTCTCGTAGGAGTCACCGACAGTTTTCACAAGGGGCATGTAGGCAGCATAAGTTCTATTAAGCTCCATCAAAAACAAGGAGAAGCCGATGGCTTCCTGCAGGGAAGAAGACGTAGGCGAGTTGGGCACGTAGCCGACGGTCGCCATAGCAGTGCTGAAGAATGTAGAAATAACATTCTCGTGGTATCTCTCGTCGGAAAATATTGTGGAATTTGGTGGAGGAGGATAGCCGGACTTGATGGTGCCATTACTAACTGCAAGAGTGCTGGAAGTATTCTGGGTAGAAACAGGCTCAAGGAATGGCTCCGCGGTTGAAAGCTTGGATTCAATAGGCGGTAGCTTGGCAGGCGCACGCTCAAACAATTCCTTGTTAGATCGTGCTTGCTCTGGAGTCAACAGCAGGATAGAAGCCATTTGTAAATTGCAATGCTCGCTCAAACGAAAGTATGAGACTTGATAAACGCTTGGGTTCGAAAACCCTTTGGGGCGGGTTTTTAATCCTGACAGCTTTGCTTGCTGCTCTCTTTGTTTAGGTCCCATAGCCCAATTGATATCCGTGGACGATAAAAAATCTATTCTATTTTATTCCCGTCTGGTTGTCCTTTGATACACTGGTCTATCCTGCCTGGTTGTCTGGTTGTCCTTTGATACAGTGGTCTATCCTTTTTTAGACAGTCCTTCATCCTGTTCTTACTGTTCTTAGACAAGTGTGTCCATCTTGACAAGTGTGTTCTTAGACAAGCGTCTCCATCCTCTTAGGCAAGTGTGTTCTTAGACAAGTGTGGTCCATCCTCTTTTTTAGACAGTGGTCCAATCCTCTTTTTCAGACCGTGGCTCCAGAGCTTCATATGGTACTCTGTGGCACCGAGTACGGAGATTCCCTCTGATGGTTGGCAGATAACGTGTTAGCCCCATATTCATAACGCATTTCCCATTCATTTCCT
>JAANSK020288001.1:0-10633 GCA_011763485.2 Isoetes engelmannii | reverse complement strand
GTTCCAGTGTTACACCCCCACCCCCCCCCTCCCCTTCTAAAAAAAAAAAGAAAAAAGTTTGCGATGGTTGTTCTCATTGCAAGCACACTTGATCATCTAGAGATAGGTAAGGGGAAACCGATTTGAATATTTCTTTTAATCTCATTTCTTTATAAATCCCCCTAGGATATTTTGTATTTTCTATGGTGGACGTATGAGCTCCATCTTTGAAAAAAGTCATTTCTAATTTTTATCTTTAGAATACCATTATAGCATGATCTCAGTGAATACTTAGCATGGGATTTTAAATTGGTATTGAAATTTTGAAACCATGTTATAAACCTTCGCTAGTTAATGTAAGAACTGTGAATGCAAATCTACATATAGTTCTAGAAAACCACTTTTGTATATTGGTTTTCTATAGATGCAAAACACTATACAAAAGACCAAACAATAGATAGTATTTCAGCATCCATGGGAAGCCGTAGCAAATTACAAATTACAAAGAAACCTTTGTATTTTCCTATGTACTGATCTACTTGATATTTGAATAAAGTCTGGCATGTTCCAAGAAAACACAAACTACAAAAGACCATATCTATAGTGGTTAATTATGACAATTTTTTTGGGTGCCTTATGAGTAACCACTATGAATAGCCACATCCTTTTGGATGATGCCTATGAATAGTTACCATTACAATTAACTAGCTGAAACTATGCTACAAACCACAAGCATTTTATAACATACACTATGATAATAGAAAACTAATACGAATAACCACCGTAGCATTTAAGTTTGTATAAAGAACCACGCCATAAACTACATCAACTGTGTGCCAATAGAAAGCCAACATAAACAACCATTGCTAAGTGGTGTTGCGAACCATGGTAGAAACCATTGTCGATTTAATAAACCATGCTACTTTAGAAAACCAACACGAATGACCACCATTGATATTAGAAACCATGTAATAAACTAATATCGGGTTTAATAAACCACAATATAACAAAAAATCAACATGAATAACCACATACTAGCTATGAAAACCACTATGTTATGTGGTTTTTATTAAGAGTGAAAATTTTAACATGAAAAACCACATACATAGTGGTTTGTAAGTGGTTTATAGTAGTGGTTAAATTTTTGGGTGCCTTGTGTAATTCTAGATAAATTGCAGTAAAAATTACTATAGGAATAAATTTTATGTTTTAACAAACATCATATGTTTAATTTAAATATAAACTTATAATAAAATTAATATGAAGAAGAGTTAAGGTAATTAAATACAATCTTAGAATGACATCCTTGAAGTCTATAAAATTTGAATAAGTCTGAATTTTATTAAATATGTCATCATTCTAAAATAACTTTAGCATGAGAAGTTCATCTAAAAGACTTTGCCAAAGCTAAATACCTGAGGCAAACTATCTCCTGTGAAGCTACAAAGACTTCACAAAGGCCACCCCGAGGGATGACATCCAGCTTAATTTTACGCCACCTGAGCCAAATTTGAAAAGATGGGTTTTTAGAGCTAGATTTTTTTCAAGACTCAAAACATACAATGTGTATCAATACAGCATCGTCCAACTTCAATGATGGTCCCATTGGAGCAAAATGTGGCTTACATGTTAGTATGGAGGAAGAAAAGCTCGATAGGATCACGGCGCACTTTGCAAAGCAGGTTAGGGATGCGGCAGCCATAAATGTTACGCCGCCTGGCAGTGTCATCGCCTTCGGAGAGGAAGATGAATAGAGCAGGTGTCATGTTGGGCTGGAGCTGCCTGTGAAGCTGCCTAAAGCTGGGAATATAGGGCAACCTGCTCCAACGCTTGCACACACATCTGAGACGTAATAGTTCTTCCAACGAATGCCGAGCCAATATGTTGTCCACCATGTCCTCAGGAAGCGCTGCCACCATTGCCATCTCCAGGCCACCAGGAGTTCAGGCTTCAGGATAGATACAATAAGACCTGCAAGAGTTGCAATGTACCTTGAATACACAAAAAATAAGTCTCTATTTTCTCTCGGAAAGTTGTGACATCAAACTTTGTAGTCCGCTTTTCTTTTCCTAACTACATTGAAAACGACCTTCAGTCACAAGAGCAAGGAAACATAGCCAGAAGAACTGATTTTATCCTTGGTCGACATAAAGATAACACTAGAAGAAAGTGGTAAACAATCTGAACGGTAAATCAAACCAAAAACAAAATTGACGTCAACTAAATTCGTTTGGAAATAATCTGGAAGAACACCAGAAGTTGATTATGTTTAACTGTCATGCCTTCATTTCCTTTGTATAACAATTAACAATTATAAAAGATGCACTTACGGCAGCAACCGCTTTGCAACTTCTATTTGGCGTAGAAGGCATCTACACCAGAAGAAACCTAAACATGTTACTGCTATCAGTCGTTTAGAAACAAAGTTAAGGTAATGAAGAGATTTTACCGCCTAGAGATCCAAGATCCTTCGTTCCTGCTTGCAAATCAGCTACACTAACTACGCCTCATGCTGTATAGAAAACGCTAGCAAAGCGGGTTTAGGGCACAACCGGCTGAAGTGGCTGCCGACGTGGACTACGTAGATTGACGACCTGATTTTCTCTTTTTGGTTGCTCTATTTTGTGACGCATTTTTGGAAAGCCAACGAAAAGATGGATGCGTCGTGATGTCCGTAAAAGTCAGAATGAGCCAAATATCTTATCAAAGGTCCGAAATCAGATTTTGCCGTAATTAGTAAAAACGCATGCTAGTTTTTTAGACACCTGAAATACACGAATACAATCTGAAATACACGAATTTATATTATAGTTTTTTGGAAATTCTTAGAAAACCTTATAAGAATCAGAGAACACAAGAAAACTCTGGAAGGGTTTGTGCCTAAGCCGGGGGACCAGGGAGGCCGAAGGCTGCTGGATGAATTATTATAAGTGTAGAGGTAATGGTTTGTGCTGTAAGAATAAAAATTATCTCTTCGGAGCCTTAGAAAAGGTGTTGTAAGAAAAACAATTTATGTTAGACATTCAAAAATAACACGTCAAAATGACACATTGTGGATAGATAGATATATTGTAAGATAAAGAAGTTTCAAAACATTTATAACAATGCTACCAACAGATTATGAAATATTGTAAGAAGATAAGAAAGCTCAATTCATGGAGGTCGAATTAAATTCTTGAAAGAATAATGCCAATGAGTCTTAATGCACTTCCATTAGTCAACTTTTTAACCAAAGAGATACCTACTCCAACAAGAGGAAAAGACTTTTTTGCTGCAACTCCCAGCTATATTTAGCACAACATGTGTTTAATGCATCAAGAAATAAGACGAGAAATGTTGAAAAATGCTTAAGGTAGACAAAACCCACATAATTCTTGCAAAACTAGCAAAGAAAACTTAGAAATCCACTAGTATATGAAAAGCAATCGCATAATATAGAAACTAGGGTTTAGCAAATAAAGAGCTGGGCATTTTTCTGCAAGATCCCTAAAAGCATGAAGCATTGTAGGCGATTTATTCACTTCTGCAAATGTAAGGCATAGTGATTTTTGCAAGTCGATTTGGCTATAACAAATAGATAAAATGAAAATGGGTCGAGTTTACTTCCTATGGTGGAGCATGATATTCAAAATTTCATCCATTCTAGTCACAGCCAGAATTACCAAATCTTGTTGTAGCAATCCAGGATCAAACTTTGAATTGCTTTTATGTGATGTTGGTTTTTTCCTCAGTCTCCAGTTTGTGGATTACATTAGAATATCTAGATGCATGAGGAGATTGGTAAGCAGCAGAATCTCGCTTTCGATGGCAGCCAAGGAACAACATTTTGTCTCTGCTATGAAAGGAGAAAAAGGGGTATTTTGGTTTCGCCAACTTAATTGATACAGAACTACTAGCAATTATGAAATAGAGGTTTTGAGATATGACCTACAATAGATAAAGAAGCCATTATTATAAACGAATGGAATTACTAGAATAACTCAATCAGCTCCAATGAAGAAAAGAGTCTAACGACTCTGAGAAAGATCAGGCAATACAAAGATGCAATCCTTCCACACTGCAAAATCCTCATAGTAAGAAAGGAAGGTTTTGATTTTAGATTACGGTGCCAGACATTTTTGTTGACAAAATTCTGCTGCAAAATCCAGATAAATCCATCTGGCAAAAGTTGAATTGCAAACTAATAATATTGAAAACGCAACGACAGTACCTTTGTGAGGACGTTTTTGCAATCATTAACAATCCATAGCAACAATCTTATCCATTCAATAATAATCTACATCCTTCAATAATAATCCACATGCAGGAAGCGGATAGATTTGATACATACTCATGCAAAACCACATTCAAAATTCATGCAAAAGCACATGCACGGAAATACAACCATGGCCACACAATTCATGCAAAAGTTCATTCAAAAGCACATACATGAAAATACAACCATGGCGACACAGTTCATGCAAAAGCACGTGCATGGAAATACAACCACGGCCACATAGTTCATGCAATACCACATGCATGGAAATACAAACATGACCACACAGTCTCTTTCTCTCATAAAAAAATTAATAGCTAAGAATGTGCTATTCAAATACACCAAAAGCTTAGCCAAAACCTTATTGAAAAGCGTACAAAAACACAAAATGAACCCCCTGTTATTATGCGAGATATTCATATGGGTAAACACCCAAAAAAAAAAAAAAAAAAAATAGCAGAAATGCAGGCTTGGGGCAAAGGTGGAGTGATTCTCGAGGGAAGGGAAGGGAAGATGATAAAGAAACAAAAGAAATGATAGAATGGTGATTTGATGTCGAGAGAAGAGGGAAGATGCTGAAAAAGTTGCCATTTATAACCTATTTTAAGATGATAATTCTTTCCAACTAGGTATTGAAGGTAGTTAAGCTTGAAATGAAGAAGTTTATTTTGTACATCTTGACTATGCATGCCGAAAATTTCAATAAAATATAATTTCCCAAAGGAGGAGGAGGGAGGAGAAGGAAAAGAAGTGATTCTTAGATTGCATAAGGATTTGTCCAACCAAGTATGCTTTGGTTCTTTTGCACGATAAGCATAAGTAGTTCTTAAATTGCATAGGAATTTGAGCATGCATAATTTGGTTTCTGTGCACCATAATTAGATATTGATAGTGTGCCGCAACAGAACTAGTTTATCACTCGAGGTCACGTGTTCAAGTATGATCAATCGGTCTTGTGGTAGAGACCTTAAACCTGCCATATGTAATGGATAATCACATGCAAAGCAGCTCCTAGCATATCGCGCCTAGGTAGTGGTTTGGCTTCCATGTGATATGTATAATAAAGTGAAGTAGAATGTATTCATGATGTGATGAATAGACTGACGTCCTTCAATAAAAAAAAAAAAAGAACTAGTTTATCAATCTTCTTCTTAGTGCCTTGCATTTAAGTAGAACTGTATTCAATGATACTGCTTTGCTTGTTGCATATAGCATGAAGAGACCAAGCGCCCATTATCCCCAACGTGTATATATGGTGGCAAGACAGCTTTTTTTATAAGAAAATTCAAGAATTTATACATTAGTAACAAAGTCGTGAACCTTTTTTTTTTATTGAAGGACGTCATTCTATTCATCATCACATCATGGGTACATTCTACTTCACTTTATTCTACATATCACATGGAAGCCAATTGACTACCTAGGCGTGATTATTCATCATCACATCATGGGTACATTCTACTTCACTTTATTCTACATATCACATGTAAGCCAATTCACTACCTAAGCGTGATATGCTAGGAGCTGAATTGACTACCTAGGCGTGATTATTCATCATCACATCATGGGTACATTCTACTTCACTTTATTCTACATATCACATGTAAGCCAATTCACTACCTAAGCGTGATATGCTAGGAGCTGCTTTGCATGTGATTATCTACATATGGCAGGTTTAAAGTCTCTACCACAAGACCGATGATCATACTTGAACCCATGACCTATGGCAGGTTTAAAGTCTCTACCACAAGACCGATGATCATACTTGAACCCATGACCTATGGCAGGTTTAAAGTCTCTACCACAAGACCGATGATCATACTTGAACCCATGACCTGGGGGCAATGGATGTTTAAGGTCCCCATTACTAGACCGATATTGGCCAGATTTGAACCCGTGACCTCGGGTGTGGCGGTTTAAGGTCCTGCCACTAGACCATCCCCCGAAGGGCGCAAAGTCGTGAACCTTGAAACTAGACAAACCGTAACATCCATCCATGCTATTTAGCCACCCATAATCCCTCTATGCTACGGCATATATTTATTTTAAGCACCATATAAATGATGAGTGATGACTTCTCAAGTTCACATTAACATCAAATTCTAGCATTATCTATCAAATTTTTGGAGGTAATATGTAACAGCGTATTTTCACGAGGTAGTAGGACTCTTAGATGCTTTGTGGCAGGAATTCAACCGCGAAGAGTCTAAGCCTACATCTGCATTTAAGATTACACAAGAATATGAGGTCCATCAAGGTCTTCATTAGGTGACCAACATGGGAATGACAGTGAGGATAGACAGCGATGCTCAAACAATGTGTATACGATGATGCACTTACACCAAACAAGACTTACCATAATCTGCTTCAAAGAATAACATGAACACGACCATAGTTAACAAGCAATATTAAGCAATATTTGTATGTCTATGTGTTCATGAGTATAGTGTGTTGAAGCACTCTTTGTGCATCTCTTTTTTACCGTGAAGTTCAAGCTGCACAAACCCAATAAGAGTAGTTGCAGACAAATCAGACCTTTGTAAATCACACTCCTACTTAAGAAATCCATTATTTCAATGCCATTATTGCCTGAGAAAGCTAGGTGCAATGTTCCCATAAAGTATTCTATTTCAACATCTTTTATTCCGGAACCTGCTTTGATGACCTGATTGCAAGGTACAGATGTGAGGCCAAAGGCAAGAGCAGGTCCCCTCTCAGATATATGACCAGAAACTTGCATTCGATATGGGTATTTTGGAGCATGGTCATCTTGCTTTTGGAATAACGTGGAAGTTTCTACCAGTGGCATTCTGCTTCTATGTCTCCTCTTCACAAACAGGGAATTGCTCCTCCATGCAAATGTAGATACATCTATTACATTACGTTCAGCTGTGGATCCGTGGTTTATGTACTGAAAGCCTTCACTATTCTCTCTACAACATGCATGCATATTTAGCAAGCACGACATTGGACTTTGTGCCATACCTTGTAACCTTCTGGTGGTCTCCAAAATCTTGTCCGATAAGATGCACCACAGACTATAGCACACTATGTGTCCTTCTATACCCTTGTGTGTTCTTTCTGAGAAAACATCGGACCATGCATAACAAGAAAACTGGGAAGTTGATGCCTGATGCATCCTGAACCAAAAATCTTCAAGACCTAAGCACCAAGTAAACCAAGTAGTTTAATGCTCAACCAGGTGAGATATCTGTTCTAAACAATCATAAAGAGTATTAATTCTTCTAAGAATCCAGAAGCGCGAGCGAAGAAAAATGCAGTGTCAAACTATGCAAATCCTGTAAGACAAGCTTGGATAGGTGATGGTAAAAAATGATTGCAAGCTCGAATAGGCAGTGGGGAGAATGTCCACCTTTTCCATTCCATAGTTAAAAAGGTAAGGGGACAAGCATTATAAACTGAATAGAAGCATATGAAGAAGAGAAAAGCACAAAAAAACTTTATCTTGGAATAAGAAATGGTGTTGAAACCTCATTTGCAAGGATTGTAAGGCTCTACTATGTGCACATGCGCAGTGATTCACATTCAAAGGCAAAATCACACTAGGGCTAAAGTGAAACAAGGCAAATAAAGAGCTCATCTGTAAGACTTGCAGAAAGTAATGACTGTCATCCATATGTCATACCTGTAAATTACAAAGATCATATGGTAAACCAGCAAAAGAGAAGTGAAGGAAATACATGACCACAGTTCAAATGTTCATGCTGGCTACAGGATCATCATATGCATTGATCACCTGACTCATCAAATGCTGATGACAAACAATCTGCAAGCTCAAGAGATGCCGGAATAAGGCATGACTATTCGGGAGAACTTCGCAAAAATAAATTAGTAGGCTTCCTAGTCCTAAACCTGCTTTCAATAACGGCTGCTCTTTTCTTGCTCTGCTCAAAAACAAAATTTTCCATAAGAAATCCAGAAAGTCAAGATGTGCCTAGTGCTGGTCACAACTCAACAAGGAATATGTTGAAGCAAAAATACTTGTTAGATCAACTAACTATTTCTCTTAGATCAATTTCTCAAGACAATAGTTAGTTATTAAGTTTATCCACATTAATACTTGCTACTTTACTTATATCAACTATTGAATATAACCATTGATCTATTGTAGCAGATAACCGAGACTGCACAATATTTCCATTGATAATCGACCCCTTACAAACCTTCTGTACAACTTCATTTATGATTGATCCGGCACTCTAATATATGCTAGACCTAGAGATGAGAATTTATATCAGGTTGAATCCGTCTGTTTCAGTAGACAGATCCGTCGGTTGATGCTTCCATAACTGGATCGACATGTTTGAGCCATCGTTTGGGCTTCTCCATTATTTCCTATAACTCTTAAATAAATAAATACAAGGTCCTTAACCATGTAAGACACGGTCTTTACCATTGCATGTCAACCTAGGATAATATGAGAACTTGGTAAGGAGATGCACCTTATATAATTGGATTGTCATGAATTATCACAACATCCCCCCATCATGGCAATCCTGTTGAGATACTTTGGACTACTGCAAACTGAAGTATAATGATTTAGAAAGAACCTTGTACGTCCAGCATATGTTTGAACTTGACAAATTTATTTTGTGGAAGAGCTTTGGTTAGAATATCTGCTACTTGTTTTTCTGTATTGATGTATTGCACAGTAACTAGTCTCTTAGCCACAAGTTCCCGAATAAAATGCATGTGAACCTCTATATGTTTTGTTCTTTGGTGCATTACTGGATTTTTGGTGATAGCAATGCAACTTGAACTATCACTTAATATCACTGTAGGCTTATCTTGGCAGATTCCAAGTTCTTGAAGCAGTCTCCTGGCCCATACTACTTCTTTCCCTGTTAAGGTAGCAACTGCATACTCTGCTTCAGCGGTTGACATAGCAGTACTTGCTTGTTTCTTAGATTTCCAACTGGCTGAACCTCCTCCTAGCATTAGAAGGAAGGAAGGAAGGAAGGAAGGAAGAGAGTAAAACCTAAGGTTGATTTCCTATGGTCTAAGTCTGCTGCCCGGTCTGTATCACAGTACGCCTTAAGTGTGAGGTCTTCATTACTATAACTTATTCCTTGATCTTGAGTTCCCTTTAAGAATCTTAAGACCCTTTTTGCTGCAATCCAATGAAAATTTCCTGGATTATTCACGTATCTACTTAGTAGGCTTACATATATCTGGTCGGGTACAATTCGCCACGTAGAGTTAACATCCAATTAGTTCCCTGTAAGGTGTGCTTGACATTTTCATCATTTCTTCCTCAGTTTTGGCTGACATGTCTGCTGATATCTTATGTCCAGGTACCAAAGGGATTTCAGCAACCTTGCAATCGATCATTCCAAATTTGTATAACATGCCTTGTATGTTCTCTGTTTGAGTGAGCACCAATCTTTTGTCCAGCCTGTTTCTATTGACTTCAATGCCTAGAAATATTCTCAATTCTCCTAAATCAATCATTTTAAACTTAGCTCTCAGGATTTGTTTGCACTCATTAAATAATCTGTATCATTTGCTACTATGATACAATCATCAACATATAGTGCAATGAGACATACCTTCCCCTTTTCCCTTCTAATGTATATGTTGCCATCACTATCAAGTTTCTCAAAGTTGTTTTCCTTTAAGAAATTGTCCATGCAAATATACCATTGCCTGGGTGACTGTTTTAGACTATAAACAGGCTTTTTCAACCTCCAAACCATATTGTTTCCCTGTTCATAGCCAGCAGCCTGTTTCATATAGATTTTTTCCTCTAATTTGGCATTAAGGAATGCAGTACTAACATCCATATGGTGGATTTCCATATCATTTGCATTTGCATAAGCCAAAAGCATCCTAATGCTTGCTAATTTGACTATAGGGGAAAATGTTTCATCATAATCAAGGCCTTTCTTTTGAGAATACCCTTTGGCAACTAGTCTAGCCTTGTGAATCAGTGATTTTCCATCAGAGCCAAGTTTTAACTTAAATATCCACTCGTTATCAACAATGTTTTTGTCACTTGGCTTTTCTACAAGCTCGAATGTATCAGTCCTTTTAAAGGACTGGATTTCATCATCCATAGCATACCTCCACTTCTGTGCATCGTTTGAACTCATAGCTTCTTCAAGGTTTGTAGGCACCTCAGGCTCTAACATAGCCATAATGTCATTAATTTCAATTTCTTCATTGTTTCCTTGTTGCAGTCTTAAGCTTCTTCCTTCTTTATATCTGCCATAATTCT
Organism: Isoetes engelmannii; assembly: GCA_011763485.2. Lineage (NCBI taxonomy): Eukaryota > Viridiplantae > Streptophyta > Lycopodiopsida > Isoetales > Isoetaceae > Isoetes > Isoetes engelmannii. Next base: position 161 of record JAANSK020288001.1, on the reverse strand, counting down.
CTACATTTATATTGTGATATCTTCCATCAATTTTTCAGCTTCCGTTTTTCTTATCCTTCTCTTTGGTACAGCCCAACCGAGTAGTGTAGTGTGGTGTGTGGTCACATATCCAGTTGGATGCTGCCTAGTGGCGTGACGTTAAAAACTCTCCTCCTCCTCCT
>JAANSK020287990.1:0-10634 GCA_011763485.2 Isoetes engelmannii | reverse complement strand
CATGAACCATCTAAAGGCAGCAAGTGCTCTACGATTGGGCATCCTCCGGTCAACAATACGCTCCTCCGCGATCCACGGTAAGGCCTCCATCGAACTAGTTTAGGGCATCTTCCGATCTGTGCAAGGGCAGTCAACGCGATGTTAAGGGTCAAGCGATGGATGAATTAGGGCACATTTATGTGCCATCGTGGAGGGCAAAACGTGGACAGAACGTCGGGCCCCGTTTTAATAATGGGCAACATACTCTAGCTTCATTGGTCAGTTCTTGGCACCTATGGATCGGAATGGGGACAAGAATGGCCAACGGCTTTGCTCAGAAGCAAGAATGGGGCAAGAAACACCTACTAGAACTCTGGCTGGCGGACATTGCTCCTCTGAAGGCCTCCATATCTGCTCAAGAATGGGATGAGACTGTGACAGACGAGTTTTCCAAGAATGGGGTAGCAGGGATGCTCCTCGGCCTGAAGGCAACTACTGCTGATGGCAAAATGCTCTGCTGCTGGCCTGGATCCAAAAAGGGAGTCGTTTTTAGGGTTTTCTCCCTTTTATAAAGAAGGTCCCTTTTAGGGCACACCGACCTAGGGTTTGATGGAAATGGGTCAGGCCATAGGATCATGCCCAGTTAGCATTATATATTGATCTGTTGCAACATGTGCAATATATTTGGGGTCTAGGGGTGCGTCACCCCATGGGTTATCCTATACGGACTATCGAGTACATGTCGTACGTATTTCATGTACTAGTGATGTGGCCAATATAATATACGTATTTATATCGTATATTATCCTGGAACATCACAGCTTTGGAGGCAGAAATCGGCTATGGCGCGGTGCTTAAAACTTGGCAATGGCGCTGCACTAAGAAACTCAAAACTTGGCTATGGCGATGTGCTAAGAAATCACCTCTGGAAGAAGTGCACTTGCTTGCTCCTAAAGAAATCGCATCTAAAAGAAAGCTTGAGCGGTGCCGCCGTGAACTAGCGGAGGAGCAATTACTCAATTGAAAATAAATGGAATATAGCAGTAATTCTCATTAACTATTCATTACGTTAAAGTAACCTAGACAGGAAAGGGTATTACCATTTGTGCATATCTTACAATCATAGCACCCCATAATACAACATATTGTTCTGACAAAATGTGAAAAAACTTACGAGATTCATATGGGATTCCGCATTTTAAATAGCACTTTAAATACATATGATACCTATGACAAATAAACCCCCTATGATTCCACCTGCGATGGCTCTCCAACTGTCCTTATCAATAGAAGCATCACTTATATCAGAGCTTTCCCAAACAACTCCACGGGACAGATTTTGCAGAATCAACTTTCCTATTTCTGACATCAAAAGATACTGTGCATCTTTACCCTCAGTGTTGTTGGGCCAAACTAGGTTCCCACAACCATTGTTGAGCTCTAGGTTACCATTTGATGTAAAACTATAGACTGCCTCGTTGACATGATGACTACTGTTTGTAGTCCAAATGATGCTTGCATTCATCTTAGACTTGTCATAGTTAGCGACACCATACAAAACAACTGAGAGAGTGTAGGACTTGGGCTTTTCGTCCTTTGCAAACCAGAGTGCATATGCATATCCTACTTTAGTAGTACTGTTAGCTTGAAGCCCAATCGAGTGGTCTATGAGGTCTTGGTCATTGATGGCTTCAAGATCATCGTGGGAGTTATTGTTTACTACAGACTTACCTTTAATCCACTCAGTATCGTTAGACTTGGCATTAACAAGCAGAGGCATCAAGACAGGGAAAGAACACCTCAAAATTCTTTTCTCTACCATGACCATTCTTCATCCCATAAGCTCATTGAGCTTCCCTTGGACGTAAAAAAATACTCTCCCTCCCTCCCTCCCTCCCTTTAGCCGTTCGATGCTATAGATATTCTAGCCATTGTAATATGTAAGCAAACTGTAAGTATATATCTTGGCATTAGTTTAGGGTTCATCCACCCCATTTCAACATTATAGTTGCAATAGGGGAAGTGGCTATTTTTGGTGGCCATTTTGTTTGTGGATTTGGAGTTGGTAGAGGGTATTTGATTTGTCCCCAATGAGGAGAGGATTATATGAAAGTTATCTTTTACCCCTACATTAAGACGTCTGCCTTTTACAAACATTAGGTAAATTGATTTCATTATAATGGTTGAGCATTGACTCTATGCTGCTCTACATGTAAGGTGTCATATACCAATCAAAGCGGTGTAGTAAAGCACTACATTAGTTGTATCAATACATTAAAGAAGTGGCATCACATTACAATCAAATAATGATAATCTCTTATTGGTTGTATCAATGCATTAAAGAGGTGGCATCATAGTACAATCAAGTGGCGATCTTATTCTCTCAACTAGAATGAGAATCGACAATAAAAGCCTTGAAATAAATAATGCGAGGTCAAGGGACTTTTGTTCAATTGCTTTAGAGTGTCAATTGCTCTAGCATCTCTATGGACATCCAAAATCTCGGGGCCATTGCTGGTGGGCATTGTACTTGATGGACTAGAGTTGGTAGAGTGGCTTTGATTCTGTCCTTCTTAATTGGATTTTATGAGAGGACCACACATATGCAAAGGATTATACGACAGTTATCTCTTACCCCTACATTAAGACGTTTGCCTTCTGCAAACATTCATTAAATCAATTTCATTATAATGGTTGAGCATTGACTCGTCGCTGCTCTACAGATCACGTGTCACATTCCAATAAAAGAGATGCTAGGCATTACATTGAACGTATCAACACATTAATGAGGTGGTGTCATATGTACAATCAAATAATGATATTATCTTATTGGCTGTGTCAATACAAAGAGATGTACTACATAATTTTTATGAGGAGGGCCATTGCATGATATAATGCTGAGGCAATCTTACCAGCTGAGGTAGAGTGCAAGGGCTTTGCTCGAGCCATCTACTGAAGCTGGCAGCACCGCCAAAGCATTTGTTCCATGCAGTGGCTTGAGGCATAAAAATTATGGAAAGTAAATATCATTTTGCCTTAAAATTACAGGCCAAATGTGGTGTGGAGCAAATTACGCCCCATAATATGTGATGTAATTTGCTGTAATTAAATGCAAATGATATTTACGGGATCATAATACAAACAAATGATGATATTATCTTCTTAATCACGATTCCGTTATTTTGAAATTAGTTCACTAGTCATTTTTTTTTACTCGAGTTTTTAACCTATGTTTTGATTAAGAAACTGCATCTTCTAATTATTTTTAAATATGAATTGGTGGCAACATTGCACCATTTATTATGTGTGCTAAAAGTTGGAGACAATAAAACCATTGCAAAAACTAGAGTGTACACTAGAAAGAACCAAGAGTTTAATAATTTTGCATCAAAAAACATCATTTATATTCATATAAGTTATGTACATATACAAGATATATGATACAAATATGATTACATTTTCATCGACAATAATTTTTTACAACCAGATCATAGTCTGCAGCGCTTATTTTTCCTTGGAAATCTTGTTGCTACTTAGAAAAACAGGCCCTGTGGAGGCTGATATTAGAGAATCGAACATCTGTTGTGTTTCTGCTGACACCCAATTCTCTTCATCTTCATCTTCATCCTTCGGGTGCCATGTCGGAGGATTTATGCTGCTGTCTACATTCAAGCAACATTTGATCGGGTCAACGTCCACCAAACATATCTGCTCTTTTTGAAATTCTTCTATTACCTCCAAGGCCTCATATATGTTTTTGATTAAGATATCATTTTCTCCATGTTTTGGTCGGCGAACAAGTCCATAATGACCTTGATCTAAAATTATGTGGAAGTCAAAGACCTTCAACTCAGAAACAACCTCTTTGATTTCTAATATGTTGGTTCTTAGCATGGACGACCATATACCAATCCTTGCTTTTTCCTTCAGATAGCTGAACACCAAGCCTTGAATACACCCATTTGATCTTTGCCTCTACAACCCATGTAGGAAAAGGTGGAGCAGCACGGTACTCTGCTTTGGAGGTGGTCTTCACAAGAACTCCATTCAGGACAAAGATAATTAACATTTTATTATTCGAAGTGGTTTCTTCTCTGCACAATGCATAGATGAAGTTAGCATTCAAAAAGAAATCGATCTTGAAACATACTGTAACTATATTTTGAAAATTCAAATTTAATATTTTTGCACTAGGTGCGAGACTTCTCAACTAACTGATTCAGCTTTAAAACTTCCGCGCTACGTGCGAGATGACGTACTCATTTGTGGCTCGTGAAGTTGCCTTCTCTTCTTTCCTAAACGTCCTATCTTCTTTTTCAGCTCTGATAGGACGAGTGTCCGTTTGTTCAAGAACAACAGAAGCTATCTGCATAGCTAGTTCTTGTGGATTTACCTCAAGTTTTTCCTCTTCTTCTAACACAACCTTGGCCAACCGCTCTTGTGTTTTGGGATCCATTGTTGATGGAGATTTTGGTGGTGGAGTTTCAGATTCATCAGATGCAAACTCTTCATCACAGATAATCTCTTCGAAACTGCCATTCCCTGTCTGCCTCTGCCTCCTCCTCTTTAGAGTTCTGTAACATTCCTAACCGACATGCCCTTAACCAACTGGGCAAAACCGTCTAGACGTTTATGAGTAATCGCTTCTACCCATTTATGCCGGTGTCTCGGGAACGTCCCACATGCACATTCAAGGATCGAATACTCGAACGGTCTACCATGGGCCCGTTACAATCTCTCCCACTAGAACTATGCTCATCCTCGAGCATCCAAGACAATGACTTAACCAATATACCACTGACTAGGTGGTTACCAAGGTTACCAAGTTACACATGCATATAGGCACCCATGGAGACTCGAACTCGAAACCTGCTCTGATACCAATTGTAACGTTCCTAACCGATATGCCCTTAACCAACTAAGCAAAACCGTCTAGACGTTTATGAGTGGTCGCTTCTACCCATTTATGCCGGTGTCTCAGGAACGTCCCACATGCACATTCAAGGATCGAATACTCGAGTAGTCTACCATGGGTCCATGACACTTTGTTTTTACCTTATGTGCTTTCCCAATCCAGTTCATATGATGCTTCTCCACATTTAGATAGTATAGCTCCAAGAACTCTTTTTGCTCCTCAGTGGCCACCCAACTTTAAATTTTTTGGCCATTGGCTAGAGGTTCACGCCCCATCCTCCCATTGACAAAGTAGTCACAGACTAAGCCTCCCCTGGGTACAAATGTACCCACGAGGTAGAAGACCAAGTTCGAGCTCAATCTGTACTTGTTCACTGCACCTCCCTTTAGGCCAACCTGTTTATATTCCAATTCCTTCTCCACATCCTCCTCGGTCAGGTTGTGGTCAGTTCATCAGTCTACTGATAATTGTCCAAGCTATCCTTCCTTGTAAATCTGAATATCCATTTAGGAAGCTTTTTGGAACCATTCTTGTATGCATCATACACTCCATCTGCTATCTTATTTATGATTATATAAGTGATCATTGTTATGCAACGACTGACATGACTGTTTTTAGCAGGCTTCCCATCTACCAGCACCTCATGTCTTACACTCATATTGGGTTCTATCTGAGCAGTGGCCTTCAGGATCTCTAGATATTCCTCTGCAGGATCTGACAAAAACACAAGTGTGATGTATTCTTCAGTGGTCTGCCTGAGACAGTTCGAGGGCATGGAGATGTACTAGTCTATCTCCTGATGACATGTTCGACAGTCCACCACAAACAATAAAGCTCTCTTCGGAGTCATCTGGATGGCAACAACAAGAGAACCCTGACACGACTTGATCACGTAGGTTTCAGAGATTGTCTTAGAAATATCCAAGTCACCACTGACTCAACACTTCATCTCCACAACGACTTTTGCTGGTAGATGGACTGGTTTTTTCGTGTTCCTGGACTTATATGGCTAAATTAATCTAGGCGACCACTTTGAGTACCTGAGTATGTCTTCAGATATCTTCATCATGTCTAAGATACCCTGCTCAGATAGGTTAGTTATTCCAGACATCTCGAAGAGTTTTCCGAGATGGCCTCCCTCATGACAAGGAGGTCTTTCATGGACTTGCAGGCCTCTGGCAAAGATGGTATTTTTTATTTTATCTTGGAGACCTTCCTCACAAAGACCTGTCCATCTATAACTGCTTGGAGCACCTTGAGAATTTCTTCCTCCCTTAAGCCCTTTGCACTCCTGAGATCTGTAACAAGGAAATCTTCAAGAGATCTCTTCGGGGTTGTGCTTGATTTTCCTACAAGCTCACCTGATGTCCATCTGTTCCACATCTCATTCCATTTGTCCCACACATGATCAGGACTAAACACTATGTAGTAGTAGGAATCAGAGGGTCCTTCCTTGGCCTTCTTCTTCTCGGTTCTAGCTTCCTCTTCCTCCTCCATGACATCCTTTTTTCTTCTGTATAATGATCTTGCTGATCATCTTTATCATTTTATCATAGGAGTTGTCTTTCTTCTCCCCTTGCTTTTTTCTTTTTGAAACTGGATGGCTTAATTCATTGATTTTTAGCTTGCCTCAATTGCATAGCGTATGGTCTGGAGATAAGAAACGAAAACAGAAAGTTAGTACCATCTCGATGTGCATGTTGTGCATAGCGCGAGTACTGTAAAGCAAATTAACAAATGCACGAGACTGCAATTCTAGTGTGTAGCGCGAGTCGGTTATTGCAAAATAAAAAATTAAGTAACTTACGAGTTGTGTTCAAGTCTGCACTTATTGTAGTCAGTGCAAGTTGAGGCGTGGATGTACTAAGAATTCGGCACTGCCTGTAGCTGAAGTGCTCTCTGTACTCCCTCCCTGACGCTTATCTTATTAAAAAAAATTTATGAACGCCTTCGCTGCCTCCACTTTATGTTGTCCACTAATGACTATGTAGCGTACAATGTCGCTCTTCTTTAGGTCATCCCATGTCTTCCATAGGTATGGCTTGTCACTAACTAAATCCCATGGTAGAACATCAGCTAGATTTGCTACTGTGGTGGAAAATTCTACCATGAACTTTTGTATCCTCCAGGCATGTTTGAGATCAAAGATCCTGGATATGAAAGATGCTCTAGGTGATCTTATGAGCTTGTCAATGGTTATCCTTATTGTGACGTCCAAGCCAAGTGGATACCATTGCTTGAACTTCAGAAGCTTGTCTATAGCATCTATCATCAATTTCTTCTCACTTTCTGTGTCCGTCACTGCCTTTGGCAAGAGTATAAGGGCCAAGGATTCTGACTCAAGTGGACCGCCACTACCACCGAAACCAGATATGTAGAAAAACTTGAAGATGGTTTCTTCTGCAAACTTCTTCGAACTACGAGCACACCTTCACATACAGACCGAACTATGGACTGAGCCTTGAAGAGGTCAGCCATACTTTGTAATACAGTTTGCTGTCTTATCTAGCCTAAATTTGTCTAAACCTGCGTTCTATTTGAAAATTCTGAGGTTCTTCTTCACGATCTTCTCTATTATGAAGACATAGATGTGGTCGTCTAGCTCCTCGCATTAAAGGACCAACCTTACTTTTTCAAATGTCCTGTCTCTGTTCTCCCCTGAATGCAGGACCACATCATATTTTGAGTCTGCCCTGCTCACTGTAACATGTCTTTCAAACCCCTCAGGCAGAACTGTCTCTTGCAACTCTTGGCTGAGCTATCATCAATGAGCTTGATGCCTAGAGTCCGATCTCCTCAGTTTCTTCTTGTACTACCTTGGGGTTCTTCTTGGGTTTCTTCTTTGGTACACTAGTGACGTAACTAGTGATCTCTTGGTAGCTGCAAAACAAATATCGCAATTAGCCATTGGTGAAGGAATTCTATGTTAGAAAGTAAGCAAAATGAATCAATCCCTCGTGCTCGGCGCGACAAGTTAAGTGTGAATGTTTTTTAAATTGGTCTATATTGATTTATTATGAGGGTAACTTTTCATGATTCTTGCGTAGCGCGAGTTGTAGGACAACTACTACACTTAATATACTAAGAGAGATGGAATCTGGACTTCTCGCGCTTAGTGCAAGATTTTTTGCACATCATTTCGAAATGTATTTCCTACATAATACTTCTTCAAACTTTGCCCCAAAGCTTCTCGCGTTTAGCTCGAGAATGGCACATACATTGACATATGACGTGTAAATTAATGGACTGTAGTAATCTCGCCCTACGCGCGAGAAGTCCACATTCCATCTCTCTTAGTATATTAAGTGTAGGGGGTGTCCTATGACTCACCGCGAATCAAAAGAGAGTTACATAAGACAACACATAAAGACATTACATAGAATATGCTTTTTAAAGCAGGTGATTTAAGATAGGAAAGCGTAATACACTTCCCTATCAGATGAATATACAATATTAGCATAAGATAATAGCTATATGAAACATAAGCTGAAGCAGGCAGAAAACTCTAGATAGAGGAACATATAGAAACTATGAGTTGAAATATCATGAATGACATAACTAAGTTGCAAACACCTTATCTCTTAAACATAGTATCTCTTAAGAAGATTATCTCTCTAATTCTGTGGGCTACTCTGCTTATATTATAATCTAATAAGTTGACATATCAAAGTCCGATGCGCAACAAAACTCTGGAATTGAGCTCGAGAAGCTCGGGAACCTCGAGAGTTATAGCTCGAGAAGCTCGTGATCAGGAAGTAAAGTCAGAGATACGCAAAGCTCTGAAGTTTTTACAGGCAGGCCAAAAATCAACTAGGGTAAATCGAAATCAAGACGACGCTCGAGAAATTTTGCTACACTGATAGATCGGTCAAGAAATATGCTAGAAACCAGTAGATGCTCGAAGAACACACAGATTAATAGAGATGAACTTGAAAAAGTGACGGTTCGAATTACGAAAGTTATTTTTTGGGGTTTATTACATGGGCAGTACAAGATTTAAGGGCAGACACCCGCAATTAAGACCGTATGTTATCCCCTAATACCTTAAAAAAAAATAACTTTAAAATTTAAAATTTATATTAAAATTTCAAAACTATATTATCCCCTTCTCCAACTACTTTTTCAACCATTGGCCTGTACTAAGTGTCTATTTTGAAATGCCCGCCATTTGTAGCATTCTGAGGGGTGCATTTCCTCATGAATTTTGTATTTTTTTCTCTCCTGCGCCTAGATAAACACAAGAACTGTGTTGTTAAGTGTCAAGGTTCAGGCAGAGGGACCTTTCGCAGATTCACTAGTTTCAGTGATCTTTTGTGCTCCAGGTAGCTGCCTACTGCACTGTCACGGAGGATTTAGAACATATGGAAGAAAATGTTGCAGAGGAAGCACATGGATCAAAATCAGGAAACACTTATGAAATTTTGCACATTCAATAACGATTGCGAACTCAAGAATTCTGAACAACTCAATCATTCACAAACAACTTGGGCAAATCTCAAAGGTAATCCAAATTCATAAACTCCGAAAGGAGTGAATACCAGAAGGTATTGAAAGGATCATCAAATCACATCAATACATAACATCAGGTAATCAGCAAACTGAATAAAGACCAGAACTGTGGCAAATCAAGGCGCACAAACTTTAGACGGACTGAGAATAGGAGGCCACTCAAGGCACTCAAATCTCCGACACTTCTTCAATCTGTGGGGTGCCTTTTATAGCAATCTCGAGGCGTGGCCTAATGATGGTGACTTGAGGCCCACTAGGCCAAGTTGTTGTAACTGTAAGAGATCTCTGATCGGCCTGGTCAAGATGGTGACCTCTAATGGCCTGTGGTCATGGCCCCGCCCATGCTGCCAGCCGGGTGCAAAATCAAGCCCGGGCAAAAAGTCGGGAGCAGCTTCAGAACATTTTGTCATGCCGCTTCCCATGCCCCGGGTCGTGCCATTCTGCGTGTCGTGCCCAAAATCGGGCAGCCCTTCATATCATCATATTTGGCTACCCTTGGCACGCCCCCTTCATTTGCCTGATGTAGACCCAAAGGAGCTTGGGCCTTTGTATAACATTGACGAAGTGGCAATGTTAACACGGCCCTCCACCGAGACAAACTTCAGTAGTCGGAGAAGACACTTCATCAACATGAGGCCAATCTTTCTCTGTTATTCTTCTCTGATCCTGCTGCACAGTGTATGGCCGTAGCTTTCCTTTTGGAGGGATATGGTAGGTCATGCGTGTGCGATCACCGGGAGGAGTTATTGTGGCAATATCAGTGTGCTTGACCTAGAGGGAATCCATCCTGGATCGTACCTTCAAAAAGCTCATGAACAATTGCCTGCACATCAACACATTTGGTAAGGAGCAGGTTCTCAATGCAGCACTTGCTGAAATCAGCATTAGGATTGAAATGATAAATATTGTGTTTGAGCTTCAACATGACCAAAAGATACTTCAGGGCAATGCAGTATACTCCTAGCTGATAAACATCAGGATCTGGCAATAAGCAGGCTTGTTCAGCAAAGTCCTGGAGATTGAGGAGAATGTCATCAACGGTATCCCATCCAAATTTGTTGGTATGTACATCCAGTTGTGGTGTGTGCTGACTTCGTAACCCTGGCCCAGCGAAAATTTTAGTGGCCCCGGCGGGCCATTTGGCCCCGAATCATCTATTTTGGGAAAATCCTTTGGCCGGCCTGAGTAGGATGAGTTAGCTATCTAGTAGGTGCAAATTCGCCATTTCGTA
>JAANSK020287979.1:0-10635 GCA_011763485.2 Isoetes engelmannii | reverse complement strand
TAGATAGATAGATAGATAGATAGATAGATAGATAGATAGATAGATAGATAGATAGATAGATAGATAGATAGATAGGTGGGTAAGTAGATAGAGATTTTATCATCCGCAGAAATCCAATCGAGTAGAGGAGCTCTGTATGGATTTATTCATACCCAATTCAATCTTTGAAATATATCCTTGAAACTGCTTTGCTTTCGCCATGTTACTTAAGATTGCACAAACATTGATGATACTCATGAACAATACTACATCTGGCTTCATGCTGTTGTGCAACATTTGTAGGAAAAGAGCAATTGCCTCTTCTGCATTCTCATGAAGGATATATCCAGTAATCATTGAGCTCCATAAGATCACAATAGCAAAAAATTTAGTGGCCATGGCGGGCCATTTGGACCCAAATTACTTATTTTGGCCAGGTTGAGTAGGATGAGTTAGCTATCTAGTAGGTGCAGATTCACCATTTCGTAGCAGTTTATTGGCAGATAAAGTAATGGAATAGCCAATTCATTATTTTGTGGTTTGGACGTACCAATATTTTGACTATTTGAGTTCGGTGGATGAAAGATATTGGCCAACAAAATGGCCATTCAAAGCATAGGTTATTCTTGTTAAGAATAATAATTTTGCTATAACCTTGATGATCTATTAGATAAGATAAGATAATATTTTTATCGTCCACGGAGGCCAAGTGGCCTATGGGACCTGTACAAGAGGAGCAACATGCCCATTACGGCCCGGATGAAAAAACCACAGCGGAAAAACCGTGGCCGTAATGGTCATGCTGGTATACAGAACCACAACTTTACGAGTGCCCTGGACTAAGTCGTTGTCGCTCGTCCATCACCTCCTGGATGTAAGACCCCAAGAGTTGAGCCTATCGTTTAAATGTAGTAATAAAATCTATCATAAAATATAACGATGTTTAGTAAACAAGTTATTTTTTAACTTTGGTTGCAAACTCAGATTGCATCCGCCAATCCTTGCTAGATTAAAAACCCAACAATAATTATAAGGAAATGGATCCTCAGACCCGATGTTGTGAGACGAGAGCCCTTTGATGCACTAGGCAGTGGCATAACAAGGGATCTAAAGCTGCAGATAGTGCAGTAACCAGGAGCAGAGTTACAAGTACCATAGTATACTTTTTGGAAAGTAGTAATTCTTAGAATAATCTTAAAAACGTACATTCGAGAGATTCTGTGATATGACCACAACCAGATCCACTAGCTATTTTGTAATGCAATTAGACCGCCTTAATTTCAATTATATCATAAAGATCAAATGGTGGGAGGTTGATCAATTATATAGCATTTTAGACAAAAGATAAATTCAAGGGAGCACTTTGGACATCAAGTCCTTGGTGCTATTGTATTGAGTTGATCCAAGGGCCGTTTCGGTAATTTACAGAACTTTGATTTGAGGGCAGGCGTAATCATACGGCTATTCTGGTATTCCCTAAAGGAAAACTCAAGAGATAAAATCACAGAAAAGACAGATTTTAGAACCTGGTCTTTGATAATTTCTGCTTTTCCTCCTTTTCTTTTCCATTTAGAAAAATGTTTTAATTCTTGCAGCCCTACAAATAACTGGCATTTCCTACATGCCTGCACTACTAAGAAAGGTGCCCTTCGCGTAGCTGATTCCAAGCAATATAGTATGGTATTGCAGCATGTTGCAAGGCACGCATAGAGCTAGCTACTGGCTCTTTTTTGTCTTGCCATTTAACACTTTGTTTCTCTGACCAATCATGTAAGTATACATGTATGGACTACCTACAGGACATAAGATGGTCATGTTAGACCTGATTAAAAACGTAAACAGCACATTGCCTCTGATTACCTGGAACATATGCAAGAAGCACCAAAATAGATGCATAATAGTAATCAAATGCAAAGTTGAGCTTATTCGGCATCCTAATACAATACAAATCTGACACCTGCAAAATGCTCTCCTTTGATATAAGTACGTGATAGAAAACAGAAACATAAAAGCATCAAATCACTACACATAAAATCATATTAATGTCTAGTCTATGCATTTTGAATATCTTTGAGAACTCCTCAACCATTTTCCCAAGTATTGCTGCTAACCTTCGTGTATGGCAAAGCCAGGTAAGTAAGTCCAACCTCCCCAAATATACCAGATGGGTAAAGGAACATAAAGGTACTATATCTGTGAAAGCAAAGATAAAAGGGCTCAGGACATGCTACTATATTTGTTTCTACATCCAACTAGGAATGTGCCTACCTCAACCACTGAAGAAACCCAGGAGTCCATCCAACACCTTCTTTTAGAGCAAAAAATGAATAACGAATCACCTAAATATCATTCACATTGCAGAAATAAGCCAGGAAAGAACATAGAGGTTACAAACAGTTCAGGTCTGTTAGGTCTGTTTTTGTCAGGGAACAGCTAGACAATGGCCTTATTACTTACATTTATGTCCTACAAATGGATATCCTTTGGCATGGAACAAGTACTCAATCTGAGGATTCAGTCACTAATATCTTGATCAAAAGAGGTTTTGTTTTAGACATTGTACGTCGTCATCCTCAGAAGTACTGTAAACTGCTGACTTATCTTAATTGCTGAAGTCTGCTTGTTAATGTATCCCTTTACCTATCTGTCATATGACTCAGCTGATGTGTCACTTGACAGCTCATTATCTGCCTGCTGAGTTCATTCGGTCATCTTCTCCTGTTGTTGTGTTGCTCCAGTTTCGACCACCAGCTTAAAGTAGGATTTTGTTGTTATCTCTTTTCTAGCTATTTAAGTACTTCCATAGCATTGTTTTTATTTACATTGGCAAAATATTTCTTATCCTTATAAGACCTAATTTTAAAACACACCACCAATTCTTTTTGAGACCAGCATTTTGGTCAAGGTCATACACCTACTGCAACTAGCTGCAAAATGTATCCCTGATTCTTATAAATCTCGCCATTATAGAGGTCATCCCGCTCATTCATTTAGACCACAATTTTAAACGAGTAAAATGCACACCTCAGTGATCGACCAGCTGAGGATGAGAACTGAGACGATCCAATGCTTTTGTATCTGGCACATGATATGTATCATAAAGCAACACTATTGGTAATAAGGACAAATAAATGATGCACTATGTACCTGAGGAAAACTCCAAAGAATGCCCCACGTGACATAAATTCTTGACGCAATTTGAGGTAACGTAGCTGATACAGGAGACCTCACAATACCTGAAAGGAACTCATCTAGCCTTAGAAAAGTGAGATCATGCAACCTCAATTGGATTATGAAACAAGTATGAGCTGCCTTACCAACTAAGCTGTTGAAGATCTTCATTGTTGAGGATAGCCCAAGAACGAACACACAGTTATGGCAAAGATATTAGTGACCAAAGGTCATGCGAGCATTAATGTCACTGCTTATGGTGATAACTTACTTCGATCAGTGCTGCAGTCTGCCAAATTTGCAGGGGTTTCTTTACAGCTTCATATACTGCTTCAGATCCTGATTCCCTCAATGCTATGATTGCCAGGGCCAAAATTTGTGCCCTTCCATTCAAGTTTCTTCATCAATATGTGTCACAAAATAAGATAAGAAAACAAACATAAACCTTGACACATACCAGCCAAGACACAAGAGAGTGTTGTAAATTGAAAGATATGTCCTCTTAAACCCCCAGTTTGCCATTGAAGCTCTTTTCAGATCTGAATATATAAGCCATAAAATAAAAGAGAAAAGCCAAAAGAAGCAAATGACCAGAAGGATGTATTAAAGTAAATAAATTGCACTCGATGAAATGAAATAATAATGGACATTTGCATTGACAACAGGTTCTCAAATATGTTTTACGAGAACTGACCGGCTTCAAATTCATAATCCACAAACTTAATGCGCAAAGAAGCAATCTCCAACCTTAATCTAGCCTAGCATACACCGCGCCAGTAAATTTTGGGCCAAGATGCTATATGTCAGCCACATTCCACAAATTTCAGAAGACGAGCTTCAAGTAAAAGTAAATGTGAAGTATCATAGAAACTCGTCAGTTAATATGATACGGATGCTTTTTGAGAAATAATTCTGTCAATTTGTAGGCTGTTAAATGCAGCAAAAGGAAGAAGATTTCATTACTGATTCAAAAATTAGTAAATTTCTTTTCTTCTTAATGTCCACCAATTTTATCTCATCCCACCCTTCATGGCTGTGTCAGGCGAACAGAACTTCAATTGAATTATGCCCTTCAACAATAATTTCTATAATTTTGGTTCCCAAGCTGTGATGCCTATCACTGCCTCTTTAGAGATCCAACAACTCTGTCAGCAGCTTGTGAAGAATTATGGCCAGAAATGTGTGGCCCTGTTCATCCACGAACTGACAGGGGGCAGCCCGTCCCCTGATGTGCTATTAGAGATAATTACATAAACTCTATCCTTAGCTACGGGCACTGGTTGCATAAATATGCAAATTGGGTTGGACATGAAATTTTCTAATTCGAGGGTAATAAATTAGTCAGGCTATAATGCACTATCCATTAGACCAAACAATCCAGTCCATTCTATTTCCACTCATTTGTATCCATAATCCATCTAGCATCCTCTGGTATCAACGCTTTGATCAATGGACTGAAGGCATGTGATATCATAGAAAAAGAAATAGCAAACTAGTAGACTTATGATAAGAGGAGGACCGTGTAAGAAGTTTGCAGAGTATACATGACTGCACATGGGTCCTACTGCCTTGGAAAGGATTCAGTGATGCAACTTTAAAACATGACTTAGGTCCAAAGAAACAAACTCATAGACAGAAGCTTATGATTGGTAACAGCACCTTGATGTTGACTGTGTTCAATTGCTAGATGTTGATTGCAATGTGCCTGTATTATCTATTCAAATTATGTCAAAAGTGTGCTTCCTTATGGAAGTTATAGAAGTTGTCCAGATATAGCAATTTCTGCAAGTACGGCGGAACATTGTGGTCTGGGCTCCAAAACGTGAAAAATATGTGTGGTTAAATCTGCATCAATTATTTCAATTCCAGAAAACCTCTTGTGTGAACCACAATTCCATGCCCATGTGGAAGTATGGATATAGCTCTTTGTTGGAAAATGTATGAAATGAGCGCACACAGGGTCGATAGCTCAATGGTAGAGCACTTGGCCTGCAAGTAAAAGGTCCTAAGTCAAATGGCTAGGAGTCCTCCCTCAGCTTTAAATTGGTATCAGAGCCAAGATTGTGAATTCCTAAGTTGAATGGCTAGCAGTTCTTCCTCAGCTTTAAAATGGTATCAGAGCCAAGATTGTGGCTAGTAGATGGGTGCAAGAGCAAGAGCATCAAGACAGATATGGACTGAAAGAGCTGGACTGGGTAGTGTGCCACTGGATGCACGTTCAAAATGGGCACACACAGGGCTCGTTTGCCACTTAGCCATCCTATCCTCAGTTTCTAACATGCACAAACTATAATATAGGCATCACTGCCATCCATAGGTAAAGGAATTTCTAATATCAACATAAGAATACATTCAGAATTGCATGATAACATACCAGAAGATGAAGATTACAAAATGATTGTTTTCGCTCTTCTCCACGTTAGAAACCGGATCTGATTTTTGATCCCTAAGACCGACGCCTTTATAGAACGAGAAATAAATGAATATAGAAGGGGTGGGTGATCGATGGGAGTAATGGTCTTTATTGCAGAAAGAGAAAATGCATGTGATCAATCCGATTTTTGTTCAGCTGTGACGAAAAGAAATGGAAATGGGTCTTTCTTTTAGGCCGTTTTAAGAAAAGAAAAAATAGGCCAAAAAACTGCTGGCCGTTGGATTTGTTTTTTTACTTTTTGTGTGGCTGGAGATGCCTATTTTCCGTATACAAGAATTACCTTCTACTTGCAATTCCACTGTGGAAGATGTGCCGACGCGCGTTAGCGCAGAGGCACATTTGCGGAGGCACATCTGACACAGCGGAATTGCAAGTAGAAGGAAATTCTTG
Source organism: Isoetes engelmannii (assembly GCA_011763485.2). Taxonomy (NCBI): domain Eukaryota; kingdom Viridiplantae; phylum Streptophyta; class Lycopodiopsida; order Isoetales; family Isoetaceae; genus Isoetes; species Isoetes engelmannii. Next base: position 4,661 of record JAANSK020287979.1, on the reverse strand, counting down.
TAATGTGAAGTTCGGTTACCTGCAATTCAGGCGAAGATAACTGGTAAATCTTCAAAATCATTCAGTAAAACAGTAGAACGTTCAGTAAAACAGTCGTCCGCGCTTTGCTGCAATTTTAGTAACATTTTTGTTTAGAAATGTTGCCACGTGTCGCGTCATGGTTGGGCAAGGGGCCTGAATTGCAGGTAACCGAACTTTACGGTTCGAATCGCAGGGACTTATGCATACAACAGGATTATGGCAGAATCCGTGGATTTCAGGCCTGGAATCCATGGCGGCAAAATCCATGGATTCCAGGCCTCATATCCTTTAAATTCCAGGCCCGAAATCCATCGGAGTCGCCAACTTGAGGATTCCAGGCCCCTAAATGGATTAGGGGCCCGGAATCGAGATAAACAAAAATTTTTGCAAGCCCACCTTACGAGTTGACATTGAGATAGGCTGACACAAAACGCCTGCCACACAATACGATGAATCTATACGATTCTTCCGGGCCCATAATCCATAGGATCCTAGGCCTTGAATCCGTCAGAATTGATCTTAGGCTAGAGGTTTCTGTTGCAGGTAACGTATGATTGATTTGAATTGAATTGAATTAAAGTCATCAAGACCCAGACCTCAGACCTATGGCTACAAAACTACATCAACAGTATTACATTTATAAAAAACCTATTGCAAGGTCGATGCCAACATTTTCTCTTTATCGACTCCCGTATATTTTGGGAAGTGAGAGGATTGCTAGTATATTTTGGAAGTGAGAGAAATGTTAGCGGCAATGATGCCTCGAACATTTCTCTTTATCGAGTCTGTTATATTTCGAGAAGCGCAGGCTTGATGCCCACCATGGTCTTTTTTTTTTTAATATTATTATTATTATTATTATTATTATTATTATTATTATTATTATTATTATTATTTAGCACACCAGCCCTAGTGGGCCTACAAGCTTTCTTGCAATTCTAGGCTATCCATATAACACCTCCAACTCAGCCAAAATTGATTTGGCATTAGCTTTCACCATTAGATCTTCTTTTTTTGCAATCTAAGGCCAGGTAAATTATATAATAGGCCAAAAAGTGGTCACGGAGATAAAAGGAGGTCACGGAATAATTGTCTATTGCGTCGAGCATGTGCTATCTTCTTGGATCTTTGCTGCCAGCCTTCTCCCATTCCTTTGTTTTTCTCCTCTCCATTTCATCAACATTATATGGGCAATTTGAGTTACTCTTTTTAGGGCTATTTGGTGATGACGTTGCCTCCAATTTCGTGCTTGGACACGCAGTTTAGCATCAGCCGAACGTCTACTTCTTGCTAGGTTTCTTGACGTACATCATCCCATTTAAGGTGTGTGCAATATGATCTCTTTTTCGAATGGAATCCTTCAGTGGCCAGAGTTTTCCTTCCGGTCACAAGCTTGTTTTTCAAGTTTTTCCTAATAGCGGTTGCCTGGTTTTGGATTTGTGGCGGTTCTGAGTTGAAGTGCGGGACGTGGCAGAGTGGTTAGAGCAGGAGAACAAAAGGGTTACAAGGTAGGCATCCACTCTCTTGATGTTTTTGGTAAATTTGTACTATGACATCTTAATTTGGGTCCATTTTTCTAAATTCGAGAACACATTAGCTTTTTAAATGCTCTTCATAACTTATATGGAACAGTTTCTGGTTCTTTTGCAAATCCAGTACGTTAGTTGTGTGGAATTCTTTGTTTCCTCTCTTTATTCTAGATAATCAAGGTTCAGTTCCCTTAGTTTCTTTGTTGAAGCTTTCCTAGTTTCGAGTGTAGCCTTAATTGCAATTGCCTGCCACATTTCTCAGCTTCTTCTTAGAGTTGGATTTATAGCTTCTAGTCTCCATTGCATGACCTTTTAAAGCTCCTCAAGCTCTTTGTGCTAAATTATTTCATGTTCTTATTACAATTATTGGAAATTCTTCCCTTTTAAACTCTTCCTATTCTTCTTCTGGTTTATGGAGCACTACAAAACATTGACCTTTTTTAGGTTGTCTCATTTGGAGTTATGACGATGTATATTGCTTGTTCGCAAATCTTGAGCATGTAGCAAACATCACATTGAAAGAGGATCTCGTTTGTCTTATGTGGTCAATACCCTGTGTATACGTCGTCATATTCTTCATGGATTCCTTCTCTCGGCCAAGGAGTATTTAATGCCCTGATCTGTATGTGAGGATTTTACAGGACTAACGAAGCACGAATCCTATCGACTCTAACCTTTCAAGTCGTCAACTGCATAAAGGTATGCCTGCATCTCATATGTTTTAATCCAGCAGCATCTCCACTTGCCGAATCTCTGTAAATCTTTTGATCACGACCAACATAATAATGTATGCCTTGCGTCCTATTTTCTTTATACATCTAACTATTTAACCACCTAGTTTTTTTTCCATGTGCCACATGGATTTGCATGACTTTTGAAACCTCTTCAAGCTCTTTGTGCTAAATTATTTCATGTTCTTTTTAAATTTACTGGAAATTCTCCCCTTTTAAACTCTTCCTATTCTTCTTCTGGTTTATGAAGCACTAAAAACATTGACCTTTCTTAGGTTATCTCATTTGTAGTTATGACGAATGTATATTGCTTTTTTGTAGATCTTGAGCCTGCAACAAACATCACATTAAAAGAGCATCTCGTTTGTCTTATATGGTCAGTATCTATGTGTATACATTGTCATATTCTTTATGGATTTCTTCTCTGGGTCAAGGAGTATTTAATGCCTTGATCTGTATGTGAGGATTTTATCAGACTAACGAAGCACGAATCCGTTCAGCTCTAGCCTTTCAAGTCGCCAACTACACTAAGTTATGCCAACTACACTAAGTTATGCATGCATCTCATATGTCTTACTCTAGCATCATCTCGACTTTGAGCAGGATAATGTCGAGTTCCTCGGCTACTGTATGGATCCCGAAAAAGTTAGCACTATTCTGGAGTGGCAAACACCTTCTTTTATTCGAGATATTCAGTGTTTTCTTGGATTTGCCAACTTCTGTCGGCGGTTTATTCGGGATTCTTCGGGGATTGTCCTTCCTTTGGCACGCCTCATGTCAAAGGATGTGTTATTCGAATAGAGCATGGAAGCAGAATTCGCTTTTGTAACCCTGAAGCATGTTTTCACCATAGTACCAGTTCTTGCTCATGTAGATCCTTCGTGTCCATATGTTGTCGAAGCAGATGCTTCTGATTTTGCTCTGAGCGGTATTCTGTCACAGGAGGGGGATGCATGAATTGCATCTGATTGCCTATCACTCGAAGAAGTTCCAGGCTGTCAAAATCAACTATCCAATTTATGACAAGGAGTTGTTGGCGATAGTCGACTCTTTCTGGAAGGGTCTCCTCATAAGGTCATAGTTTATATAGATCACTGAAATCTAGAATACTTGCAGTCTGCTCGAGTACTCAACCGTCGCCAGGCACGGTGGCATACGCAAGTATTATCACGCATTGATTTCATGATCAAGTATCGTCGTCTGGGACCTCTCTAAGGAAAATCGGATGCCTTGTCCCGGCACTCCTACTTTGAGCCTAAACCGGATGACCCTGCATTTGATCAGCAGCCACAGGTCATGCTCGAGCCTAATCGTTTCCAGCTTATGGCCATCAAACAATTTCGAGAGGCCTCATGATACAGCCTTGTTGGAGTCTATTCGTGCATCTCTCCCTTCTGATCCATTGGTTCAAGACAACGTCATCTTCTCGGCAGATGCGGTCTGACTATAATTATTTCGTGATTCGAGATGGACTCTTGTTCCACGATGGACTTCTGTATGTTCCAGATGGTGCCTCTAGGCTTCGGGTTCTTCAGGCTTGCCATGACTCACCCATGGCCAGAAACTTTAGAGTAGCCAAGACACTTGAACTCATTAGCCGAGAGTATTGATAGCCTGGGCTCCGCCGCTCTATTGAGGTTTTCATCTGTTCTTGTGATATTTGTTGTCGAGCAAAGGTTCCGAGACATCTTCCTCATGGTCTTCTTCAACCACTGCCTGTTACAGATAGACCTTGGAAAAGTATCTCTGTGAATTTTATTCAGAACTGCCACTCTCTCGGGGTCATGATGCCATCATGGTCGTTGTTGATCGCTTCTCCAAGATGACTCATTTTATTCCTTGCAACATCACCATCACCAGTAAAGGCACAACTGATCTCTTTCTTCGTGAAGTAGTCAGACTTCATGGATTGCAATACACTATTGTCAGTGATCGAGGACCTCAGTTCGTCGCAGGTTTTTGGCTGGAGCTATTACATATCGACCGCTCTTTGACATCTGGTCATCATCCAAAAAGTAATAGGCAAGCAAAGTGCACTAATCAGACATTGGAGCAGTATTTGAGGTGTTTCATCAGTTACCAGCAAGATGATTGATCCGATTGGCTCCCATTAGCTGAGTTTGCCTATAACAACTCAATACATGCTTCGAACGGCCAGGCATCATTTTTTCTGAACTCTGACCAATACTATAACAACTGAATACATGCTTCGAATGGCCAGACATCATTTTTTCTGAACTCTGACCAACACCTCCAATGGTCCCTCGATGCCGCTAGATATGACTTTGTTAATCCCAGTGCTGAGACTCGACTTGAGAAACTCCAAGCTTAAGATGACTTGTATAGTGATGTGGTCATAGAATATACGTATTTATACCAT
>JAANSK020287968.1:0-10635 GCA_011763485.2 Isoetes engelmannii | reverse complement strand
GGTGATTGCAAAGGATTTATTTAGATTGGTTGGACAAAGGACCAGGCAGCAAATCTGCAGCTAGTAGTCTATCCAAACTGAGCCAAGGTAATCCAAAAAAATATTTGTACAGACATGTAGATGCTTCAGAAAAGAATGTCATACAGCCCCAAAGGTATTTGTCCGTGGTCGTAAATGTGCAATCGTTCTCAAAAACTCCCTGGTTATTTTCTTCTTTTGCACGGGAAAAGTAGCCCCATCACTACCTCCTACCTGGAAAACAATGATATTTTCAGATATTTGATCACATTATGCATCCTTAAGGTAAAGAAGGACAAACTAACATACCAGAATCAGTTTGGCTGCTTTTAACTCAACTTTTTGCTTAGAACCTTGGCTTTCAACAACCACGCCTTCTATGACAACAGATGCACCTGTAGCAATTTGTCCAGACTCAATCTGCCAAAGTAATCTATCAGCAGATTTCCTCAATTTTTAAATGCTGCTATTGTTAGTTAAAAGTACTAGGCTATACTCTCACGAACTTAGCAAAGACCAATTTTACTACCCCACAGATCATGTTACTTATTCCAAAATTGATTTCCTTCATAAACGTTCTCAATTAAAGCAACAAAGAACTTATCAACTGTGGCCTTCTTAGTCAAAACTATGATTAAACAATAATTCCATTCGAACATAAACAAATCGTCTGACTTCATAGAAAATATACCAATTCATAACCTTCAATATTTGATGCCAGAACTGCCTGCAAGTTTGAAACACAGGAACCATCGTTTATCTGCTACCACAAAAATTACAAACATCATAAGCAAGAAAAAAAATTATCTAGTTTAATTCAAACAAACAATCCAAAATACAAAGGGAAATATTATAACTAAATAATGGCAAAAACCTCAATAAAACTGAAGCTCTTTTGAAGCCTGCAAGTCCGCACCCAGCCTCGAAGAACAAGCTGCTCCCCGACCCTTCCAAGCCCCCCATCAGGAGACCCTTTGATATCTGCAATTCGCAATCTTTTTTTAAATGGGGGAACAGGAAGAGCATAAGATGCCAATTCCTCAACATCAATCCCTAAATCCGGCGATGCTGAGCTACTTTTTTCAGCAACGGACCCAAGTCTTCTAGCAATAACGAACTGATCATCCTTCCAATGTCTACATGGAGCACCAGAATCCAGCGACAAGGATGACAACCATGAACTCCATGGTCGGATTGAAGAATAAAATACTTGAGGCGGTGGAATGAAGAACAAGTTTCTAAAGGCAACTGTTGGACGAATGACAAAATGGGTATTAGAAATTGGGGCTGAGGAAGTCGGTGACGCAGAGAATGTAAACTTCAAAGTAGTTCTGGTGCCCCCAGCTGCCATCTCTCTCTCTGTTCTTACACAACACTACCATATCTAAAGTGTTTGGGACCTAAGATTTTGACGGTTCAGATCATCCCACAGGAAATGGGAAGGTCTTCCATGCACATTGCACAATGTTGGAAATGCACATTCGCCATGGTGGCTTCATCCAACACGGGTGGCTACTAGGTAGTGGATAAACAAAATCTTTCATTTTTTGGGTTGCCCGAAGGGCAAACTCAAGGGCTGGTGGAGTGGAGTGGAAAAATGGAATATGTTAAGTTTATACCAAACGAATGGCACAGATCATATTAGTTAGATAGGAGGAGGGTCAAGATTGATGGAAGCTGCATGACTTAAGGTAAAGCCTTAGGAAACGGATATTGGAGGAAAGGATTGCATGCATGCATCCGTATGCATGATATTTCCCTGGACCCATTGGAGGAAGGCCTTGCACTGTTTGAATGTCTAGTTGCAGCCAAGGCAGAAGCCAGATTCTCACGGATTTGAGGGTACGGATTCCTTCTCCAGTTGCACCATAATGATATCTTTGGCCGATTCTTGTTTCTTGCTTTTGTTTCTCTATGTACAGTGCCAGTTGTGAGCTGCATAGTTTCTGATTTAAGGGTGGCATATTCATATGGTCATCTTTGTTAGGTTAATATCATCGATAGATCCGTCAGGAAGCTGGGCAGCTCGATGGTTGAGAATCAGTAAGACCTCTCTTCAATGTGATTTCTTTTGCATATTTTGGCTAGAAGAACTAGTTGCGCCTATTTATGAAACTTGAATGTATCAACGAAACTACTGCATTGAACTTTCATGCAACAACGTGTCACTTAGGGTTGGAATGGAGCAAAAGGTTGTATTGACTGATAAACTGCATGAAGCTTTGAACCTGCAATACAAGCAGTTGCATTGCATGACAAACTTCTTGATCGCTAGTTAAATGCTGACCCGATTCATCTGAACTTGTTAATCTTTCTAAGCTTCTCTAATTAGAAATCAGGTTAGGATTGCTTAATGCATAATCACAGAATCAACTCTTGAAATAACAATGCGACCAACAATGGATGCAATAATTAGTCATTGGCTTCTATTAGTTTGCCACATGGTCAGGGCATTGTTACAAGGATACATGTAGTTCTTCGTTTGGGAAATAGCATAGAATCTCAATTATCTATCTCATATGGTTCTAAAGGACGCAAAGTCGTCTCTGAACGTAAAATTCAGGTTGCAGTTGATTCTGTAACTATTGAATCGGCTGGAACATGTTAAGGTTTATGCAACAATCCTATCGCTCTTCATTATATCAAAAAGACATGTGCTCCAAATCTTACTATGGTTGATCTTCCTGATATTACTAGGGTTCCTGTCCACGGCTAGTAAGATTTTCCTATATGTGAGAGTATTAGGATGCCTCAAATGGTTGATCGAATAGAATAGAATAGATTTTTTAACGTCCACGAAGACCAAGGGGTCATGGGACCCATACAATGGGCTAGTACAACCATAACTAGGATTAAGAAGTCCCTTCCTCGAAAGATTTCAAGGGAAAAACCTTTGCAGTAATGATGATACTAGACAATCAGAAAAAATAAGTAGATCAGGACTACTGAGTGCGCAGCAACTAAAGATCTCATTGAGAACCTCAAGTATGTATAATGCTAAGTCATGCACAGATGGTGCTCTGATAAGTTGTGGGAGCATGGAATGAAATGCCAAGGTCAAATGGCGATTCCTGACCATCTCAAAAGCAGGACATCTCAGAAGAGTATGGTGTTCATCTGCAACATGCACATAATCTTGCTTCTCGTGGCAATTGCGGCTGCTCCCATCTATATGTCTCAATCCGGATCTTGTGGGAACCAGTGCGAATTGATGCAATAGCTACAAGCTTTTTCCTCGACAAGGAAGTAAGCAAATAAGTTTGTGGTACTGGTGCCAAAGTGGGGTTTATATGTGCATGATATAACCAGGTTTAACTTGAGCCAAGGTAATTGCATCCCTATCTTTTGAGAAAAATGATCAGCGAGATATTGTTCCAAAAAGCTCAGGATCAGAATTGGCAAGCACCATGTAGTGGTCCGGTTGCATAGACCAGTGAGTAGCCATGCATTATAATGCTTTCGCTTCGTGGCATAATGTTGAAGAGGCAAAAAATCTGTCTTTTGCAAAAGAATAGCATAGGGCACCGTATTTTTGACTCCGAGACTGTAAGTAAGAAAGAACTTTTGCACCCGTTCCAAGCTCTTCCAGGGTCTTCCAAGCACTAACACTAATGGCAAGCCCCCACACTTCAGAACCATACATTAAAACAGGATCTACCAAATCTCAAAACAAGTGAGATTTCCGTGAACAATCATGGATCTCTATGCGAAGACAATTGTTTTGCATTGCATAAAGTGCTTTCCAGCCAGTCGTCACATGCTTGGTAATACACTGGTCCCAAAGTGTGTTCTTACATAATTCTACACCAAGATACTTGTGGCTATCTACAACTTCAATTTCATGGCTATCATAGTGCAAAGTTGGAACAGTATGCCGAGATTGAACTACCAAGAGCTTGGTCTTTTGGAGATTAACGTGCAAGCCTGTGTTCTCACAAAAATTGTGTAGAGCATGTAAATGTTGATGCATACCAATGTGCCATAAGTGAAACATCATCAGCATATATAAGTTGCCGAATGATATAGTGTGTCAAATGTGGGCCTCCATCACCAGGATGATCAAGCCATGCTTCCAATTGGTCAATATACAACCCAAAGAGCGTAGGAGATAGAGGGCAGCCCTGCGTACTCCAATATTGCTATTGATTTGGCTACCTGATTCTGGAAACTTAGCAAAGACCCTTCATAGAGCCGATAAACTGCATTTTGAAGATCTTGTGAAACCCCAAGTGCTTGCAAGTGCTGCCAAAGAAGCTCATGAGGTACTGTATCGAAAGCAAAAGTAAAATCTACAAAGCATATATACAAGTCTTGTTTCAAGCTTCGACTATGTTCCATAAGCATGCGCAATGTGAACATATGGTCTATCGCAGAATGGCGGGGACGGAGACCTACCTGTCTGACAGCAGGTACACCACCATGTTTAGCCCATGTTGTCAACTGCTTCTTTGTGATACTGGCTAAGAGCTTGAAAAAAAATAGGATTGATCATGATCATGCGATAATTAGACGCGTCATTCTTATCACTTGCTTTGTGAATTGGTACGACCTTACTGGTAGTCCAAGTTTCTTTCAACCCTTCTTGTAAAGCTTGATTTAAAAGAGCAGTGATGATTGGAAGCAAAAGCGAACCTCCCCCCCCCCCCCCATTTAAGCAATTCTACTGGCAAACCGTGGAGATCATGAGACTTGCCATTGGAAAAATGTCGTAGTCCTTCTTTAACGTCCTTCTCTGTGAATTAAAGAGTATTATTACCGGTTCGATATAATATTTTACGCCAAAAGGTCCGGGGCTCATGTAGCAACAATTCAACCATTTGCCTCTGATGCTCAACAACAAAGTGTGCCTTCTTGCGTTTCAACACAGATTTATAGTTTTTGATGGCAATCTGACGTGTATCTGGCTCAATTATCATATGTAATTGTTCCTTAAGCTGTTTGCAATCTGTATCAGACCAAGCATTTCTAGGAAAGGATTTCCTACTAGCATGGGCAACACCAGGAGCGCGTGTACAAAAGCAGGACACAGCAGAAGTAAGCAAAGCGTCAATAAATGCCGTATTATGCTCTTGTAGTGGATCTAGAATAAGTCAAGCAAATGCGGGAGGCAGCAGCATGTATAGCAACTGGTGGAAGAGGTGTAAACTGCCACTTTAATGATTAATAAAGTGAATAGTGATTAGAATTTGTCTCCTCATCTCTATGCCTGGTGCCAATTCTAAAATTTGAAATGAGATTCAAAGTCTGCACTTGGGAATTGACATAATCAACAACACTAGTTCCACCTCTCTGCCTACCTTGTCTGCATGTAATACCTTTACAATGGGGCAATTGCTCTAAACCATTACAAAGTACAATCTCAAAGACATGTTTGTTAGCATCAGGCAAGGAACGTGGCAAAACTTTATCATTAGTAGACATCCATAAAAGGTCATGTGCATCCTCAAGGATAAGCTGAGCAACGTGCATTACAGTAGTGCGAGCATTGAACTCACCAAGAAGAATAACATTCCCTAACTATTGAAATTGAGCGATGTCATCATAAAGATCACCATAAGGATCATTGCGATCTACATCGTATTCATCATAGGAAGGTGATGATATAGGTGGAAAGTAGCAGGCAGCAATAAAAATGGCAATACCATTGGTGCAATGGAGTTTGATCCACGTGTAGCAATTATATCTATCAGCTTTATGAAGCATGATATATGCAGCAAGGATATCCTTCAAATAGCAACAACTCCTCTACATCCTCGGTGCCCATGACTAAAGAAAAGTATTGGTAGCCTGTGAAATGAGTAGCCTTTTGGCAGGATGCTCCCATGTCTCCATGAGCAGAAGGATATCCACATCTTTTGCAATTGGATTCAAGCCATCACCTTTATGCCAGGGAAAACCTCGACAATCCCAAGACACCAACCGAAGGCACATTTCCTAGGAAGGTGCGGGTGAAGTATGACCAGTGCGAGCTGAAGCAGCTTGAGCCATGGAAGTAGCGGCGGCGGCAGCAGCAGCAGCAGCAGCAGCAGCAGCAGCAGTGGCCACATCAATAGCAATAGTAGCAGGGTACCATTAGCAACATCGTGAGAGGAAGAGTCTGGAGCATGAGAAGATGCACTACAAGAGAAAGGATCAATTAGTGTCACTTTTTGTGTCAATTTATGGCCTAAAATTGCAAATCAAAATTTCTCAATAACTAACATTATGAGTGACGCATACTAGTGACACAAATATAGCAACAAGAATGTCAACTATATTGTCGACACCACATCTAATGTTACCATTAATGGCAATCATAGAGTCATCTACAGAACCACATATAGCATCATCAATTATCTCATACATAACGTTGTGTGTAGCACCATGTATAATTTCAAATATAACGTCATTTATAAGGTCAGTGGTAACACCATTCATAAGACTATTGTCATGTGTAAAGCCACTTGTAACACCATTCATAATGTTAGAAGGTTTGTCACTAATTAAACCATACATAGTGCCATTTTTTTGAACATGAATGTTGTCTGTTTTGTCAATGTCAATTCCACGTTTGGATCATTGTTGTTGGAGATTCGCACATATAATGTCACTTATTAGGTCATATCATTGTCAACTAATGCCACCATTTATGTCACTTTTAAAGGCATCTATAATGCAATCTACAAAGCCAATTGCATTTCAACGAATCACCTAAACAACAATTCAATTGATTTGAATATAAGCAATGGATTTGTAAAGCAATTGATTACGAATATTAACAAAACACCTGCAAAAGCCTTGCAGAGTATGAGAGGTGTCTGCATTAATGCATTAATTTCTGTGGCATCTACTGTTGTCTAGAGATTGCCAAACCAAGCAGATATATATTTAGTCTTTGCAAAGATAGGACAATATATGACAATATTGCTGATATTAGTAGCAACAACTATTGTGGCATATACCATGGCCACACAACATTGACAAAATTTGTGACACTGAAGGTGTTATTATATCTGATGCTAATAAGACCACCTAAAATGCCACTAGTTGGCACTGACACTGATGCTACATGTGTAACAACAAGTATTGCTATCTAACAACAACACTTATAATGTCACTAGTGGTACTGATATTAATATTGATGTTATATGTGTAACAACTAGTGACGCTACCATTGACGTTAATAACAACATCTATAGTGTCATAACAAAATTACTGACAATATTGGTGATACAACTAGTAACTTTATTCCTGAGATAAATTGCGTCACTTATAGCATCATCTTTGTATAAATGTCATCAATAATGTCATCCAATGTTGTGGTGACGATTTACTGACACTAATTGATCATTTCTCTTGTAGTGTGATGGGTGCAGAAGATGGAGCAGTAGAAGTGGAAGAATGAACTCCAGCATCAGCAGCGGTCCGTACAAACCGTACAACATTCGTACTAATACTAATACCGTACAACTTCCATACAAGGTTGACACATTAAACCATTGAAAGGGGCATTTATCATATTTAAAAATTGAACCATTGAATCAAACCCTTCAGATCCCCCAGTTGTTTATGATGATATTCGCGCAAGGCGTTCAATGGTTGGCTCAGATCATTGGATGTCGATTTTGGGCAATCTTGGCCATCAGTAAGTGCGACTCATTTTTTAGTAAGTTTTAGTTAATTGTCAGTTCCAAATACGACATGAAACCAAAGGTTGCGATGTGTAATGTATACAAATACATGCGTATGTGTTTGCGGGACCTCGCAAACCGTGGGACGCCCTGCACGAATATGAGCATAAACAACTAGGGGGGTCTGGGGGTTTGATTCAATGGTTCAATTTTTAAATATGATAAATGCCCATTTCAATAGTTTAATGTGTCAAGCTTGTACAAAAGTTGTACGGTATTAATATGAATGTTGTACGTAATTTTTTCGGCAGCCTCTTTGGGGCCAAATGTCAAGACATTGCAACATGGGAACTACAAATGGGATTGGTAGAAAGCACAAATATAGCATAAAGAAGTGGGCTATCAATAAATTAAAAATTCAGTCTTCTATAATAATATTTACACATATATATACAATAAATCAATTTCTGTGTCATCTAGTTATGCTAGAAAAAGCAAATATCCAAGTATAAAACCTCTTCCTTCTCATCTAGTTATGCTAGAAAGTAGAGTACCCAAGTACAAAAACCTCTACCCACAATCTATATTATAAATATGATGTTCTGGTCAATAGAGTGCGCCAACCCATCCATGTGCATGTGCAAAAGCCCACATAGATCTAAATTACAAATTTTATTAGATGACTTTCACTTGAACACTTGGCCACCACAAGTGGTCTGACTTAGGCGGGGGGTCTTTCCTGGTGATAGTGTTGCCAGGAAAAGGGGGTTTTCTGTATTTATATGATGGGAGCATTGTATAAGTTCCGGGAGCCTCACATTGCATATGCTTCGTTTCTTGTTTTCTAATATTATATATAACGTAGTTTTATTTACTTGTTCTCTATTTTATATCTTTATGGGCCAATGTTTTTGTAATGTCTTTTTTGTGATATATTAGTTAGTACAAGGATGATAACTTTCACATATTTTGTCCGGAGGTGAAGAATTAGATGTATGGTGTAGAGCATCATCGTCATGCAGTCTCCTCATTTAAATGCAAATGCAATCTAAGTTGTTCTTATTTATCCTCTGAGGTCCAATCGACCCGTCCGAGTTGTTCTTATTTATCTTCTGGGGTCCAATCGGCCCGTCTTATTTCTGTGATAACAATCTTCTTTGGCCTATATCTGTGATAACAATCTTCATTCTAACCGACCTATATTTTAGCCAACATAGTCTTCATGATTTATGCGACCACATCTGATTTTCTCGTAAAATCACTAGGTCAAATATTCATAACTATTCATTCAAAAACATTATAAAGTCAAAACTTCACGCATGTACGTGCATATATGTATAATTCCTCGCTTATTGCCAAACACACTATATAAGCGTATCAGTAAAAATAAATGGAGGTCGGGAGGGATTTATTTACAATGATTTAATAATGAGAAGTACTATATAAAATGGGCTTTTGCCTTTTGCATATATGTCCCATATAACCCAATTGGATTCCCGTAGACTTAAAAAAACTCTTATATTTAAAAGCAAAACTAATGGACTAGTAAATAGTTCTTACCATTATGAAACCAAGCTTCATTGTTAATGATAAGAACCATTAAGTACAAACTTGCATAAGACAAAAGATCAATAAGCAAGACACCGTCTCAACAATACTCTCAAAGGCTGGTACAAGAAATGCAAGCAACTGCTCAAATCAGAACGGAAATCGAAATCTGAAGGACAAAGCAAAATCTACAACAAGAACTGTAAAGATCAATATTATATACACATCATATTTATATACACAGATCGGAAAAAAGGGAAAGAAACAACAAGCAATAAATGGGACAAAAATATTACATTTAAGTTTTTTTGAGGGTTGGAGCTGGTGTTTTATCACAAGTAAAAGGGGCGACATCAGGGTCGACGCCATACCCAGAAAAACGCATGGGTCCAGATACGCTATCTGCCTCGGAAGGGGAAGCTTGGGCAGGCTTGTGGGCAGCCTTGCAAACTCCGGCTTCTGCTACATATCCTTCCGGGCAGCACTCTGCCCCTGGCACCTCCGGTATCAGCCTCGCCGGCCCCTCCACCTTTTCTTCCTTCGCTTCCATTTCCGTCGTTTGCATTTTGGGTTTGCATGCCCATTTTTATACTCCTTTGCCACGTCGTCAATGTTTTTTCTTGGCCTTTTTTCTTACGATTCTAATAGGCTACAGCTGCCTTTTACCTTGGTGCCCCCTGCATGCATTTTTGTTATTAAGATTTTAATACCATGCAAAGCAAATTTCTAGGCTTTTAAGGAGTTAAAAAGGATGTTTTGCTTGTTTTTTGTCTTGTTGCAATAGTCACATGGGTGGCACGTGATAGATTTTGCATTCAAATATTTCATTGTGTTTTAATAATGCCACCATTATGGTGATTCAAATACCCTCAATGGCTCTGACGGGCCTGCCAAGCTCGCCTCTCCCAGGCAGCTTAGGATCTTGCCTTTAACCTTGGTATTGCAGTTTTTGGGTTGCCCGTAGGAGGGCAACCCTTTTGCTGGAGGTGGGAATTGGGTCGTAGAAGGTCTACATTTAGTTTGTTAATAATATTCTAGGGAATATTTTCAAAGTTGTGATATTTTACGGCTGGGATTGCTTGGGATATTCTTGGGTTCAATCAACACTTACACGGTAGCGATTGCTCTAGCACTTGTGTGCACGATGGATATGCTACCTTTAGTTTTGGGCGACTTCACGGGCAGGGGCAGTGACGACTGAAGCAAAAGCAGTGAATCGGACGTGGTTGCTCTCTGGTTGTGCCCTTTGCAACTGCTTTGCAGGTCCACGACCTGAAGAAACTTGAAGAAACCTGAAAACGCTGCAACATGAAGAAACGACTTGCAGATCAGGTTCGGTTAATTTTGATCCTTGTAGTATAAGACCTAAGACTTTGCTTTTTTTTTTTTTTTTTTTTTTGAAGAACTGTGCCATCAATATATTAAAAGAATGGTAATGTTACAAATCGAGTGAGGAGGA
>JAANSK020287957.1:0-10635 GCA_011763485.2 Isoetes engelmannii | reverse complement strand
TGAGTATGTGTCATCTCAGGACTATGCTAGCTTGTTTGGGATTTCTTATGACTCCACTTACCATATCGAACCCTAATGGGGAAAATCGAACCCCGAATTCCCCGCTCGCGCCTAGGGAGGAGGGCGCCCACCATGGGCGCCCTCCCTTCCCTTCTTTGTGTTTTCCAGCCCATGTTCTTGCTCGATCCGTGCTCGTTTGGAGCCAGATTTCGACCTGCATCAGTCTGATGTTTGGGGCTGTTACAACAGGTTTTGGAGCTCGGTTTTGAGGAGATTTGGGTTTAGGAGAACCATATTTGGCAAGAAATCAGGGAATGAAACTTCAAGGAGGTGTCCATGGCGACTATCCACCACTTTTGTGCTCGAATTTGGGGTATTTGGACTCGGTTGCATGGTTCTTCGAGGAGGGGCTTTGATTGTAAGACCCATTTACTTTCAAGGGTTGAAATGGGCTGGTCGGGTCGCCTACACCAAGAAGGAGGGCAATTGGGTCGAGATTCATCAACTTTGGGAAGCTTTTGAGGTGTACAAAGCCATTGGGGGCTGAAATCCTGGGAAAACAGAGGTCTAGAGCAAGAAAATCAGGTTGGTTTGTCTTCTATTTGATGCTATTTCGTCATATTCTTGCTTCTTGAAGTATAGGCTTTGATTTGGGATCAATTTTGAGGCTTTAGGCCGAGTTTGCCAGTTGATTTGGAATGGAAAAGCTTGGCATTGTTGCTGATTTTTGTGACAGTCCTAAGTTCTTGAGAAAACAACAAATTTGTTTTGATGATTGGGCCCAAATTAGATTGAATTTGAAGGGGCTTTTTGTTTGTGAATGGGCGGATTTGCCATTAGAAGCTTTGGTAAAAATTTGGACTGTTATTTCTGAGTAGGGATTGAGAAATCGATGTTTGAAGATTTACCACAGAAATAGTATTTTGGAAATGGGTCCAAAACTAAGGCTAATATGGGGCTTTGTGGATGAGTAGTCTCGGAAGGGCTGGCCGACCCATGTAGGAAAAAATCAGATCCCAATTTGGAGTTTTGATGCCCGATTTGCAAGAAATTGAAATCGGGGTAGCAGTTTTGAAAGAACAGTCCTGTTCTTGAGGTTCTTGGCATGATCCTGAGCTGTCATTATGGTGGCAGTAATGATGATGGCATGTGGCAAGTGGATAATGACAAGATAGTGACCCGGGTTTGAATTTTACCCCCACACCTTCCTATCTTTTGGTGGGGGAAAAAGGGGGTAGTCATGGTGACTAGGCTGCTGACATGGCAGGGTGCAAATAACTATCGTGTCAGCAGTGGCAGGCCCTGATACGTGGCAGCCCGCCTTGATGTGACCCTCCCCACCTTTTTGGTGGGGTTGGCTAATTTGGTCAACTAGCCACTTTTGACTCGACTCTGTGGTGACTAGGCTGGTTTGTGGCAGATCCTGTCAGCAGAGTTCTGATTTTGTGGCAGTTTGGGTGGCAGTACAGATTTATGGTTTGGGTGGCAGTACGGATTTATAGCAGTTTTGGCCCCTCCATGTGGAGGGTTGGAGAGTAGTATTTGGGAGTCACGTGACATGTGACTTTTTTGCGTTGTTAGTGCACTATTTGGGCGACACATGAGGTGTCTTTAGGCCCACTTGAGTAGTATTTGGGCCATGAGGCCATTGGGAGGCCATGAGGCCATTTGAGCTGTATTTGGGCCGTGAGGCCATTTGGAAGTCGTGAGGGCCATTTGGAGCAGTATTTGGGCCGAGAGGCCATTTGAAGAGCACTATTTGGGCCGTGAGGCCATTTGGAGGCCATGTGGCCATTGGAGCAGTAGTTGGGCCGTGAGGCCATTTGGAGAGCACTATTTGGGCCATGAGGCCATTGAGGCCGTGAGGGCCATTTAAGTACTTCATTGGAGGCCGTGAGGCCATTTGGAGGCCGTGAGGGCCTCTTGAGCACTATTTGGACCGTTAGGCCATTTGGAGGCCGTGAGGCTATTTGAGCACTTCATTGGAGGCCGTGAGGCCATTTGGAGGCCGTGAGGGCCATTTGAGCACTATTTGGGCCATTAGGCCATTTGGAGGCCGTGAGGCCATTTGAGCACTTCATTGGAGGCCGTGAGGCCCATTTGAGCACTATTTGGGCCGTTAGGCCATTTGGAGGTCGTGAGGCCATTTGAGCACTTCATTGGAGGCCGTGAGGCCATTTGGATGTCTTAGGACATCATTGGAGGCCGTGTGGCCATGGGGCACGTTCTACTGTCCATTTGTATTATTAGTATTTGTTGTGGACAGGTAGGAGATGTCCACTATTTGTATATTGGAGATTTGTTGTTGTGCTCTGGTGGGTCCGTAGTAGGGTGGGGGTTCACCTACTACGAAGCACTATGACACACATTTGTATTTGTGGGTTTTTCATGATTTATATACCAAATTCGAACCCTAATGGGTAATTCCCGGAATCCGAATTCCCTTAATAGGTGCCCTCCTCCCCTTCTTTGTGTTTTTCAGCCCATCTTTTTTCTTGATCCGTGCTCGTTTTAGGCTAGATCTGGACCTGCAGCTGCCATGGTTGGATGCTCCTCTTCAATACCGATCCGGAGACCCATCATATGATGGAATTTGGTGAAATATTTCTCGGGTTATCAAGATTTGAAGATTCGGGCTAGTTTGGGGCTGCTGCAGCAGTTTTGGAGTTCGGTTTTGAGGAGATTTGGGGATGGGAGAGCCATATTTGGCAAGAAAATTAGGGAATGAAGCTTCAAGGAGGCGCCCATGGTGATTATCCACCACATTTGTGCTCGGATTTGGCTTATTTTGGCTCGGTTGCATGCTTCTTCATCAAGGGGCTTTGATTGTAAGACCCATTTCCTGTTTGGGGCTTTTTAGCGTGATTCAAGGGTTGAAATGGGCTGGTTGGGTTGCCTACACCAAGAAGGAGGGCTCCCTGGTCGGCATTCATCAAGTTTGGGAAGCTTTTGAGGTGTGCAAAGCCATTGGGGGCTGGAATCTTGTGAAAACAGAGGGCCAAAGCATGAAAATTAGGTTGGTTTGTCTTCTATTTGCTGCTGCGTCACATTCTTGCTTCTTGAGGCATAGGGATCAGTTGTTGAGGCTTTAGGCCGAGTTTGCTAAGGGATTTTGAATGGAAAAGCTTGGCATTGTTGCTGATTTTTGTGACAGTCCTAAGTTCTTGAGAAAACAGCAAATTTGTTTTGATGATTGGGCCCAAATTAGGTTGAATTTGAAGGGGCTTTTTGTTTGTGAATGGGCGGATTTGCCTATAGAAGCTTTGGTAAAAGTTTGGGCTGCTATTTCTGAGTAGGGATTGAGAAATCGAAGTTTGAATATTTACCACAGAAATAGTATTTTGGAAATGGGTCCAAAACTAAGGCTAATTTGATGGGGCTTTTTGGATGAGTAGTCTTGGAAGGGCTGGCCGACCCATGTAGGAAAAAATCAGATCTCAATTTGGAGTTTTAATGCCCGATTTGCAAGTATTTGAAATCGGGGTAGCAGTTTTGGAAAAACAGTCCTGTTCCTGGTGATTTTTGCTTGATCTTGGCATGATCCATTGTTTGTCATGATCATGAGTGGCAGTAATGATGATGGCAGAAGTGGCACACTTGGGTTATGACATGAAAGGGACCCGGGTTTGAAATTCCCCGCCACCTACCTTCCTATCTTTTGGTGGGGGGAAAAGGGAGTAGCCATGGTGACTAGGCTGCTGATGTGGCAGGGTGCAAGTAACTGTCACATCGATAGTGGCAGGCCTGACACGTGGCACCTGCTTTGATGTGACCCTCCCCATCTTTTTGGTGGGGTTGGCCAATTTGGTCAACTAGCCACTTTTGACTCGACTCTGTGGTGATGTGGCAGATGATATAGACTGGTTTGTGGCAGATCCAGTCAGCAGAGTTTTGATTAGGTGGCAGCTTTGGGTACAAGTACGGATTTTGAGATGTTGATTTGGCCCCTCCAATAGGAGGGTTTGGGAGCAGTATTTGGGGACACATGGCATGTGTCTTTTTGGGCATTTATAGCACTATTTGGGCGACACATGAGGTGTCTTTAGGCCCACTTGAGCAGTATTTGGGCCGTTAGGCCATTGGATGCCGTGAGACATATTAGAGCTGTTTGGGCATTTAGAGCACTATTTGGGCGACACTACAGGTGTCTTAGGCCTATTTTGAGCAGTATTTGGGTCGTGAGGCCATTTGAGCACTATTTGGGTCGTGAGGCCATTTGGAGGCCGTGAGGCCATTTGAGCACTATTTGGGCCGTGAGGTCATTTGGAGGCCGTGAGGCCATTTGGGCACTATTTGGGCCGTGAGGCCATTTGGAGGCCGTGAGGCCATTTGAGCACTTCATTTGGAGACTTCATTGGAGGCCGTGAGGTCATTTGGATATCTTAGGATATTATTGGAGGCCGTGTGGCCATGCTGCACGTTCTAGTGTCCTTTTGTATTATTAGTATTTGTTGTGGACAAATGGGAGATGTCCACTTGTATTATTTGTATATTGGAGATTTGGTTGGAGGGTTGTGATCTAGTGGGGCCTTAGTAGGGTGGGGGTTCGCCTACTAAGAAGCACTATGACACACATTTGTATTTGTGGGGTTTTTCATGATAATATAATAATTCAAACCCTAATGGGTAACAATAGCACAATGCGTAAAAACTATAACAACATGGAATATTACCCATGCCTCTGGTGCAGAGTTCCAGCCCACCAAGAGCACACCTTCTGGAGCTGTGAAAAAGCAAAGAACATATGGAAAAAAGGTTTAAAAATGATTCAGAAGCAAATCCCTAGTGCAGATCTGCAAAGTGCAACATGGAGCATGGATGTCACTGGTAGTCCAGGTGACAACCGGTGACAACAGAGATTCTAGCTTAGAGCGGGGCTGAAAATGGAATAACAACATTGACCCAACTTTTGAGTTAATCGACATTTCGACTTCCATCATTGGAAATTCAATTATCTGGAACTATTGCAGAGCTAACATCCTATGGACAATCTGGAGGCTTTATACCACCAAATACCATGAACAAATTGACTTGCCTATAAATATTGCTCTTACCGAAATGTGGACCAACATCATCTGCATTGCTGCATGTATGTTCCAGAGTTTGGAAAATAGAAATGAAGAGTTAGCAATGAAATGGACAGAAAATTGGACTCCAATTTTTTGCAACATCAACACCAGAGTTCTTGGTTGGACCAGAGTTCTTCTCCTCCAGTTACCTTGGAGTTTGACATGTCAAAAGCAATATCTAAGCAGATAGAAAGAAGTCCGAGAATTCAACTAAAGGGTTTACTTAAGAAAGGTTCCATCCGGGGCTCTCCTTTTAACCCCATTTAGCAAGATCTCAGTGCCCTTAATCCGTTTAATCTGGTCAGCTTGGCTTTGAGTAAGTTGCAGGTTTAGAGCTCGCTGTTGGATACATAATCTCTGGAGCTCAAACAGCATTTCCAAATCGGATGATTTGTGTCGATGAAGATAATAGCAGAGTCGAAGTTTGGTCCAAGCCTTGAGTTTCGTAACTGTAAAACAGGGGTAATTACCCGAAAAATAGGTGAGCAATGGCTTTTACCCGAAGTTGCATTAAGCCCGAAGTTGCTGCTCTTGCCTTATCAAAGCACACGAAATCCCCCTTTTAGATAGCTCCTACAAAAAAAAGAAAAGTCAAAAGCAAGCAGGATTGGAAATCGGAATAGCTCAGGTTCTAATCTTAGCTTGAGGGGATTAGATTTACCTAGCCGAGTTTGAAAATGAAAAGGGGGAAATGAAATAGCATGAGCTTCCTTGCTGAATCCAGTCCACTGCAGATGCGCCCTTCTTGAAACAAAGCATCCAAATCGCTCCCTGCAATTAGAAGAAACCACAATGGCTAGTTTCGCAACTAGAAGATAATAAGCAAATCAGTGGGAAGTCTTCTACCATTGCCATGAATCACCCGGCTTGCTTCACAAGTTGTACTGCCGAAAAAGCCCCCCCCCCCCCCCCCCCCTTTTCTTGAATCTGCAGGGGGGAAATCATATAAGTAGTTTTGGATTTGAATGAATAGAAGGGAGAGAGCAAGATCGCTTACAGTTGCCAGCTGACAGGATGTTCTTGAGGGAGATGCTTCCGATTCATTAACCGTGGCACTCAGAATGGATCGCCAGGGTAATCTGCAAGAGTAAGGGTTAGATATTTTCATGAATTCAGTGCTCAAGGCCTTCTCATTTGCCATTACCTTGGTATGTTGAAGCTCCGCAACCTGTGCAAGCGAAATCAGGGGATTAGGCTTTGCAATTTTATGAAGGGTCGCTTTACCTGTGCCGAATGCTCCAGTTATAACGTATCTCTCAAAGCACCCGGAATGATCATCCATAACGAATCTGCAAAGGGAAAGGATTAGATAGCGGCTCCATAAGAATCTCTCATAAAAAATCAGGGCCGAGCTTTGTATTATACCATGGTGGAGGTATGAGTCCCCCCATTGGTATGGTGTTTTGGTTTCTTTTCTTTTTAACTTTTGTTGCATCTTGTCGCTCAGCTCTGTTGGTTGAGGTGTTCTGCCAAGGGGCATGTCCCAAGGCTAGTTCGTCAAGGGTTCAAACCCTCGTCATGTATTTCTCACCTGGTGGAGGTACGAGTCCCTCCATGTTTGTGGTTGTATTCTCTTTGTAGGTTTTGATCGACTAGGCGACGGAGATAAGGTATGTTTTCTTTTTTCCTTGTGCCCTATCAACTTTCGATGGTGGTGGTAGTGCTCTGCTTCCCTTCTCTCCTGTTTCTTTTAGCCTTCGCTCGCTCTTGGCCACCCTTATACCTTTGACCTTATCTGCTTCCCCATGGCCAGTCATGAGTGCTAGTGTTTCGTTTGTGGTCCTACCTCAGCCTCTGCGCTTTATTCAGGGGGAAGGTCCCACTTCCCCTTTTTCTTCCTCGTGAGATCCTTTGGGACCATTAGGGTCCGCAGTGGAAGGGATATGATTAGTAGGCCCTATAGCATGGTCTGAGAGTTACTTCCAGGTCAGGTTCCTTGTTGATATATGGGGATGTTAGCTTCCTTCGTTGGTTGCCTTGCTTCTTGGTTTCATCGTCTTTCTTTAGGGGTAGACACTGTAACCCTCTCTAGAGGTCTTTGTCCCTCCCCTTTTGCATTGTGGGTGGAGCTTGTCATTCTGCCTTGGAGGTTGTTCGATGAGTATGTTTGGGGTTTGCATATCTGTCTCTTCTCCTTATAACGGTAATACAGAACTGCAAACATGTAAATATGTAAACATATATAAGCATAAAAGCTAGATGACTATTGTACCGGGACTTTGGTCCCTTTACTGTGTGGTTTCCGGACTTCGGTCCCCGTTCAGTTTCAGGACCTCGGTCCCCTTCTGTACCTTCCGTCGCATGTCCAATTGGATGCTGCCTTGTGGTGCGATGTTAAAAATGCTTATCTTATCTTATCTTATTTGTTCTCTCTCGGTGCTTTGAGTTGTCGATGTTATTGGTTGCGCTGCTTGGGTGGTTCCTTGTATATTATTTCATGGTGTGGGTTCCTAGCTTTAGGTTTGGTCCTCATATCTTCTTCATGCACCTCCTGGCAGTATGCATCCTCGGCCGTAGTGCTTGTGGGTTCTTTTATGATTCTTCTTCCACTTCGAACCCTTATTTCCAACCTCCGCTTGCTTGGTCTAGCGGTTAGACCCAAATGGCCTCCCGCTAGCCACGTTTGGGAGGCCATTGTGTTCATGATTCTTCAAACAAATCGAACCCTAATTCCCCTGGATGTGACCTCCCCTACCTTTTTGGTGGGGGTTGGTCAAACTTGGTCAAACTTGCCTTTTTGGATTTGACTTTATGGACATGTGGCGTGTGACCTGGCTGACACGTGGCAGATGTCAGTAGCATAGCCAAGGCTAACTGGGCAAGTACGAAATTTTTTGGAAAAATGAATATGTGAATAAGAAGCTGTTTTGGCCCCATCTTGGGGTGGGTCCCCCCCCCTTGGGCCCCTCGTACGGGGGGTTTTGTACTTCACCAGGGGGACCGTTGGGGTCCGGTATGGTGGCAGATATGATTATATCACCCATCTAGCGTTCTGAGAAGTCAGTCCTAGGTCGGGAGCTCTAGGTGCTTGCTTCTTTGGATGTGTTGGGCCTGGTTGGTGCAGGTTAGAAACGTAGAGGTCAGTAATGTAACCTTCTCTAGAGAGTTGGTTCTCCCTCCCCCTTTCCTGTTGTTGTACCTGGGCTAATGTGTTGCGTGGATGCTTGTTTGAGTGTCTGATGTTCTTCCCTAATCCAATTTCTTGATTAGCTTTCTTGGCATGCCTCTGGTCCTGTGGGTTGCATGGATGCATTCGTGTGTCTGATGTTCTTGCCATTGACTTTGTTGTGCCTTGTTCTGGTTTTCTTTTATGGAGTTCTTTAGGAGTCCTCTTCGGAGTTTAGAGTAGCATAGCGGGACGTTTTTCTTCAGTATGTGTCTCTCAGGACTATCCTAGCTCATTTGGGTTTATTTATGACTCCACTAATTCCCCCTCCGGAATCAAACCCTAATTCCCGGGGGAGGAGGGTGCTTGTTCAAGATTGGAAATTTAGTGGTAATAAAAATCTGTTTTTCTGATTAAAGAAACTAATCTACTTCAACCTGTTAATAAACAGAAGATTACAAGAAACCGCTCATGTTCTCAAATTTCAAGAAGCAATGCTGCTAAAGAATATGATCATGTACTGTTATGAGAAGAAACGGAAGATCTTTATTAGTCTCAATTATAATATCCCTATAATAGGAAGCCACAGATGAAACAAATCCTGTGAGATTTTCATCCCTATCATCTATACAATCTGGAATAGGAAGCCACAGATGAAACAAATCCTTTGAGATAATTTTCATCCCTATCATCCATACAATCTGGAATAGGAAGCCATAGATGAAACAAATCACGTGAGATAATTTTATCCCTATCATAAATACCATCTGAGATAGGAAGCTGCAATGCAACAAACCCTATGAGATAAGTTCATCCCTATTATCCATACAAATTGGAATAGGAAGCCACAGAAGAACAAAAGCCTATGAAGCAAGGAGACTAAAGGAATTATGAACAAAACCCTGAATGGAAGAAATCCTTATGAGATTATGGTGCAGATGAAAATGCTTCACCAAAACAATCCAGTGAATTCATTGTTGAAGCCATGCAATCCAGTTGCATGTAGACCAGTTGCATGCAATCAATCATAGAAGAGCATTGTAGCCGCTAAAGAACGCCGAAGAATGTCGTTGCTGCTCTTTGACGATTATTTTTTGGCATCTTCAGCCATATGGCATCCACGTAGGCTATTATACACGACCCAAAAATGTTCCAGAAAAAGACTCTCCCAAATTTAACATAATACTTTTTTCTTCTCCTGTCTGTTCAATTTCAAAGGATTCCCAGGAGCCCGCGGAACTCTTGACGAATCAATCTTTCCAGACGGATTCTTGGAGAATATCTTGCTGGAATTATGGAGCTCTATAAAAGAAAGCAACCAATGATGAATACCCGCAAGTTCTAGTCGGCCAGCACCGACAAATAGACCGGTGAAGTTTTCCCAAAACCTCTTTATGCCAGAATTATATCAATTCTCTAATAAAAGGATTAAAATAAAGGATTGTGAACAACATCCTACCAATACTTGGATTTACAAAGTTATTACTGTGCAAAGCATCATAATGAGCTTAATCAGCCCATTTCTAAGTTCTCCAGTTTAAGAGGAGAGACCAAGGAACCTCATTCCTTGAATGGTCCCTTATCTGAAGAACCACATCCAAGTTCTGATACATCAGTGACTCACACTTCATTGGACTTACAAGACAACCAACAAATGAAGAAATCGAGCAAACAAGCTCAATTTCTTTTTTGATCAAGCCAGCAATCTATTCAATAACTCACTCCTTAGGGGTAAGGATAAGCCCATTGTTTGACACATATAAAAGACCAAATACTATTTTGGCACTCAATAATAGAAGGAGCCTCCTTTGATTATATCCAAGATCAAGGGGAAATAAAGAAGTGAATGCTGATCTTGAATATTCTTAACCAAGACTTGGCATGTAAGCCCTTTATAGGCACATAAGACCAAGATATGTTGACACTCATTTGTTGAAGATACGAAGACTTCAAGATTTGAAGAATTTTCTTAGTTTATGAAGATTAAGCCGGTGTGTTAGAAATAGAGATATTGTGTAATCTCCATAAACTAACACATTGTGTTTCTTCTGATGTATTTGTGCTTGTCCACATCATCAACCCATGTCAAAGGACATGATGATGTGTCATGAAAGGACACAATGCTTCAGACTCTAAGAGTCTATAAAATATGCCACGATTGGGGCTATTGTAACCAGTTCAAGAAGTATACATCAATACAACTTTTTCTCATTATTATTTTATGACAATGTAGGCTTGCACCTCTTTCCTGGAAGGCTATGTAAGCACAAGTTTGCAGAAAGCAAAGAAGGAATGTCAAAGAGAGAATCAACAGTACGGGCTTGCGGGGTCTTTTTTGGCTCCCCTTTTTGGGGTATTGGCGCAGCTACAATCGCAACATGGCAACTGAAGAAAATAACAGATAGTAAGTTCTAAACTGAAGTAAATAACTAAAGTTCTAAAGGGTAGATCATACCTTGT
>JAANSK020287946.1:0-10635 GCA_011763485.2 Isoetes engelmannii | reverse complement strand
CCGCTCCTATCCATTTATATGATCGTCATCAGATCGCCCCCACAGCCCGAGATACCCCAAGGAGAGGAACGTCACATAACCACATCTTTGTAATTACAATAGTCAATGCTTATATTCAGTGTTAATGATGTACATGGTGCTTTGGCTAAAGTATATTGTGAAATTATGATTTTTATAAGATTGTGTTTGGAAAAAGTAAGAATATTTTTTTCTAGGAGAGTTCTTTTAGAAGCTTATAGCCAAAGTTCCACTCAAAGGTCTTTGCCATATCTAACTTGTTTGTTATATACAGAACTAGGTACATGAACTCAATTGGCTTGTGGAATTATATCTGGAGCTATTGGAGAAACTTGAGTTTATTATTGCAAGTTACATACACAACAAACATATCTCCCTAAGGTCTACTTGGCCATGTTGGTTGGTATTCACATCAGTAATGCGTCATTTTCCGCTCGAATCTGGTACAAACATCGTCCCCTAATATTTACAAATGTATCCATCCTAATGTTTACTTGGCCCCCTAATTTTTACAGATGTATTCACTTAATGTTTACTTAGCCAAACACACCCTTTGCACCGGTAAATAAGGTTGCACAATCTCCCCATCATGTTGTACTCGGACACCTTCCCACCACATTCTTCCCCACTGTACCACAGCGTTTAACTTATCATGGTGTCATCCCATGCATCATTTCCCCATTCCCTACCACTGAAACCTAAAGTTTCATTGCCTGCATTCACCACTTCCTGAAATCTCCTTGTCTCCTTCTTTATGCTCTGATGTTACATCCTTCTGATGCGATGCTCTTTTATAAGTTTTCGTAGTCCTTGTGTCACCCATCCTATCATGGGCTCACTCGCATATGTATTCCCCACTGGCATATTTCTATAGACGAGTTTAATAGCATCTTTCTATAGAGGAATCAAATATTTATGTTGTCAGTTCAGTATTGCATTTTCTACGATTAAGGATGTGTAGATTAACTACAACATAAGAATTATGCGCATCTCGCTTGCTTTCTCACCGACGCAATAAGTGGTTGGGGGCAGGGCCCAACCGAGCAATGTAGTGTGGTGTGTGGTCACATGTCCAGTTGGATATTGCCTAGCGGTGTGACCTTAAATACTCTCCTTTTCCTCTCTCTGTGAAGGGCCGAAATATATTCCAAAAATAAACATGGTAAAAATATAGCATGGCATTAATGTATTTTGCGTTCCTCCTCCTTGCCTATGTTTTTTTTAACCCACACATGCGAGCACACATTGTGCCTTAGAGATCCAAAACTACTCTTGCCATTAAACATGATAAGATTAGCTGAAATGATATTAAAACATTAAAAACTAACATATATGATTCCGACATGTAAATTTCAAGGCTCAATAATTTTATCCCAAATAATTATGATATCGTGGTACCTTCTTTCTAAAAGTATGATCTCATTAGAGAAAAAGATAGCTCTAGGTCCCTATTTAATCAGGTCAAAAAAGACATGGACTACAAGAAAGAAGATGTCCAATGACGTGAAACTAAATCTACTACAAAAATATGCTTAGCAGAAGAGATGATCCTGAAACAATGGTTGTAAGTCACTAAAAACAAAGACAACTGCATCACTGTAGTACAATGTACCAGCATGTTTATTAGTGCCAAGGATTTTCCCTCAAAAATTCTTCACGGCGAGGGTTTTTTCATCCTGGCCATAATACTCTTGTTGTTTTCTATTTGTTTGGGTCCCATAGGCCAATTGGTCTCCGTGGACGATAAAATACATTCTATTCTATTCTATTTTATTCTATTCTTTCTTTCTTTTTCTTAATACTTGGGACCATGGTATATGCTATCGTGAAGGCAACATGGCATGACAAGTGTCTCTGAGCTTTTCTTTTATAATCAACTTGTTAGTCTTTTCTTCACCATATGTGCTCCTTAGGTTGGACATACATCTATTTTATTAGTTGTATTCTTTTCCCGTACGATGCCATTGATGTCTATGAATGATGCATAACTTGTTATGGTGTCCTTATATTATTGCCACGAAACCTAAAGCTATGATATTTCTAGTAAAAAAGAATGCAGATGTCCCTTTCAATAATAGATGTTATGACACCAGCGCAATATGGATGCTCGTTTGCAAGTTTATATTGCCTCGTGTAACATAAATATGGATGCTCGTTTGCAAGTTTATATTGCCTCGTGTAACATATTATGTGCATGCTTCTCATATTTACTAGTAGAAAAATATTACACAAGGAATTCATAGTTATGCTGCCAGAGGTATAGCTTCTGTTTCTTACACGAGAAACCCATAGTTTTACTGCCAGAGGTATAGCTTATGTGTACATTTATTGTTCTATGATTGTCTCTTTCTCATCGGATGCTATGACACCTACGCAATATGGATACCCATTGCAAGTTTGCATTGTTGATGTAACATATGCTTTCCAACCTTCTATGACGCGTAATCTGATGGAAGCATCCCAGTGTGTGGTAGTAGAAAACTCAATTCCCAAATATTTGTAGGTCGGAGATACCTCCACAATCTGCCCCTGGTAAGTAAGGGAGGGAGGACTTAGCTGACGGGAGGATGAAACTAGCAGCACTCTAGTTTTGGCCAAGTTAACCCGCATGCCAGTGAACTGACAGAAAGTGTTAAAGCATCCAGGTGATGTTGCATGTCTTCTATGTGGGCCAAGAGGTTTACGTTGTTAGGGACCTCCCTAAGAGTAAGTGGTTTGAAGACACGAACAATGCAGAGCTTTGGACCTTTGTATAAGAACCCATTAACGATCTTATACCCATAAACATTGCCACTGAACCAATAACCACATATTCCTATAATCATGGTCAATTGCATACAACAACTTCATTTCCTCCAAATGGTTGGATTGTACTATAGAGAGAGATGAAGTCAAGTGAAAGATACTAAAGCAATGAGCATTACCAGAGAGCTATTGCACAACTAACTTAACCTGTGTAGTTCATTTATGTTGTATATGTTGACATGGAATGTTCTTGTTGCTTTGTATTAATGAACTGAATATCCAAGCGAAGGTCTTTATTACACTTTTGTAGTTTGAAATGGTATTGTAAAAAACGTTGCACCTATGGTGCTTTTTGGAAGAATATTTGAGACATGTAGTAATTGAACCTCTCTGTACTATGTACATGAAGGCTCTCAACAAACCGTCTAGAGATGTGTATTTGTTAATAGTAAACTCTTGCAGACAATTGTTTTAAGATGTGATAATAGTAAATTCTTGTAGACAATTGTTTGGAAATAAACATGAAGTTTACAAATTTAACTCCACAAATATCATCTTTCCAAATGGACAGGGTGGATGTTTCCACACCAAGTCCTCTGAGCCAGGAAGTTCACGGGGGGATATGCAGCACCCATCTGAGTTGAGCCAAGGTATTATTGGTGTCATGGAGGTGGGTGACTGTTCGACTAAAACAGAGGCTGAGTGTTTTTTCACTCAGGCCATGCGGATATAGGCAAATGGCATCGTCTCAGCTAGTTGGGTAGGAGCAGCATGCCCAGATCGCCCGCCTACATATTCCCGCCTACATGTTTTGATGCATGGTAACCACCTGAAGGGCACTACCTTTTCCGTCCAAGAGGATCTCACTCCAGAACAGCTCTGCAGACGAAAAGCGAAATTGTGTCGTGTTTGCAAGGCTCGCCTGCAACGAAAGTTGGCAGTGTACAGAGGAGGGCAATCATTATATAATTCAGCCTTTCTTGGATATTGTTAATCCTTTCTATATTGGTGATGGGGTTTTTTCCTCCACTTCCAGTTACTTGTGATGGGACTTTGTCCCCTAGTTCTAGTTTGGGCCTACGTCTCCCATTTTGTAAACCCGATTGGGTTTCCATGGATGTTAAAATTCTATTCTATTCTATTCTTGAAACATCAAATTTAATGAATAAGCTAATCTTTAAATGCCTAAGGAACGATAAACATCTTCACTATTTTCATGTTTAACATTACCAATGTCATTTAAATTCATAATTTACATTATGAAATCTAATAAAGAAACTTCAAGTCCAAAATAGTCTAACCCTTGTAACATAACATTTCAAAGCCTACACCTGCCCAAGCCTCCTATTGCGCCTTCTTGCTAGGACTTCCCCCCACCTTTTTTTTTTTTTTTTTTTTTTTTAAGAGCAGGCTTGCCTAAAGGGAGGTGCAAGAATTCTTGCAATTCCAGCCTGTCCACGTGCACCATCACACCATCCAAATATATACGAGTATGATGTCCGTATAGTATGAATATCTGTATAATCGTCACACTCCCAGCATCAATCAAAATAGTGGCAAACTTGGTGCTCAATAAGAATCAAAACAAAATATGAAATATGAGCAAAGCAAACGTGAAATATGGTAAAACAAACGTGAAATATGATAAGGCAAATATCAACTGCGACAATAAATAAGGAATAAAGAATGCAAAAATAAATGGCTTAATGGAAACAAGGAGAGAGGATAGGAAAACATGAGCATGAGAATGGCGAGCAAGAAATTGAAAAGAAAACAAATAAGGGAATTGAAAGAAATAGAAAATATGGAGATTTGAAAATATGGTGCACCACTTTTATTCAAGAATAAAAAAGAAAAGACTCTCACCATCCTTCCATGGGCCTGCTATTACCCAATCTCCATAGAACTTCCATGAGCCAAAAAAAAAGAGCAAGTTCCCTCAATATATTTATACTTTTTTATGTAAATCTTGTCTATCCACTTGCCTTAATCTTGGCACTTTATTTTGACACCTCATCAATGCTCCAATATTTGTCTTATTCTCCCTTTTAACGAACTTTGTCGTTTTGTATAGCAATTAGAACAATTTAATCAAAACCTTTAGATCTTAAGGACAAGCACAAATGAATCTAAGCCATTTATCTTCACACGACCACCTCGACCGTGTCCTCGATTGATAGGTGGTCTTTTGCAACCATTGCAGCAATTGCAAAGCTTACTAAAAGTAAAGAACACAAGAATGCTTAAGCTTGTAAGTTGTAATGAGGAGCTATGGTCCTTTATATATGAAGACTTACTTTTACAAAAATATTGTATTTTCTTACTTAAGCAAAGGTTGAATTCTAAGAATATGCCTCAAGCTAGGTGGATGTGAATTTTGTTACAATGCCACAGCTTTATGCCAGAGGTAATATTTATGTTTTATATGTGTTGGTCAAATATATTGGAATTTTGGTTCATGCTAGAACCCTGTGATACATAAAAGTTTAATTGGATGACATTCAAACATATTTCTTAAAGCCAACCAAGGATGATAAGTGTTTTACCAAGCAGCATGTAAGAATAAAGTTGATTGATAAAACCCACGTAGATTATTTTCGCCCTTTGTGCCAGTCTATAGTGTGGCAGTCAAGGAGATGTTTGGAAAACTCCCCTTTCTCTTTCTAATTAGAAAAAGGAAGGATTTTATATTACTCATAACTAAAAGACATTACAAAAGTTAGATAAAGCCTGAAAAACAAAAGGACCCAGTAGGCTATATGAGATATACAAACACCATAACATGATCAAAGCACAACAGCCTAGATGATATCAGATGTAGAATTCTGAATAGAACCAAGTCATAAAAGCAGCTACATGTCGGGCATCATTGGAAAGTCGATGGGATGGCAGGTAAATCAGCAAAGGAGTGTCGTCTATCCATGGAGACCCGGCAGAGGGCATCCGGTACCAATCAAAGAGATGTTTGAAAAATTTCAAAAAGAACTATTGTTCCATAAATAGCCTAGAGATGGAGAAGGGAGGCGCATCATTGCAATCGCCAAACTATTTAGTCGTTGCATAAAATGTAGAGTGCATCTCAACTGTTGGATCTATAAGAGTTATTAGCCCTAATGTTCTCTGCTCGTAATTTGATAAACAGGCAGCATACTGTTTATCATGATAAATAGGTTGTAGGCAGATGCTAGCCCATCTCCATGATTGGATGGTTTGGACATAGATAAATCCTGCATAATTGACAAAATATTTGCTTCAATAACGGATTTGGCTATGGTGTTTTATTTCTTCCCTCTTCTTACCTTTTCAAAGGTGCCATAGCTGTAGCTTATTCCAGCCTCCATTTCCTCCTCCTTGCAAAACCTTCCCCCGTTGACCACTTTATTCTAAATCAAATTCTCTCAAATATGTTTTAATAGTTAAGCACCTATATGTGCTGACATGGCAGCCTAGGTATTTCATAGGACCATGGTTTGTATTTTGGTATTAGGATAGAACTAGTTTAGCATCTATGTGCTTGCTAAACTTGTCACCTACGTGACTTATCTATTGTAGCACAAAACCAAACCCTTCATTCAATCTACGTTTATCTTCTTGTTCTTCACTCCGGCACATGCAAATCCGACATTTTAGGCTCGGAAGAACATTTTTGAAGACAAAGGCTGCGGCAAATGGTAGCAGACTCTGAAGAAAAGACGGAGCATGCTTTAAAGAAGAGGATGACTGCCATATCTTTTCTAGTCTGCCATATTTTGCTTCAATCGGGCTTGAATCCATCGAAAAGGAGATTGAAGTCTTGAATCTGCAGAAAATCTGTTGAAATCTGCTGAAGCATAAATCTGCCTCGGAACTCTTGATTAAAGAGGTTAAACCGTTGGAGAGCCCACTAAGGCAAATAAATGGGCGAGCCCATCTATTGCAGCAAAAGGATAATTAAAGCGGCAATATGGCAATATGAGGGGTTAAAAGGGTAAGATGCATAAGGATAATTTAAGCGGCAGTATAAGGTATTAAAAAGGTAAGCACTCATAAGAAAAAGCTTTACTCCTGTTCTAACTATGACCCTGCTGCATTTGCAGACTTTAACCTTTCATAAATGCGAGGCCACACTTGTTTCTACATTTTTTATCTTTTGAGTCAAATCTTTCCAATTGGGCATTTCTTAAGCTTGAATGAGTAACAGAACATGATTTTAAAACCTAGAAGAAAAAAAAAGGACTCCAGCTCATGTCGTGATATCCACAAAGAACAGTCACTTTTGGAATGCACAATTATGATAGTGCAGACAATTTCAAAATCCAATCAAATCCTCTCAGTGCCAGGGATAAGCAGAATTAATCAAGCTTGGAATCTTAGAACCATGCGTGGGTAAGGTCGATTATTTCTTGGATAGACACTTGTAGGTTGCAAGTAATGGGTTGGCCCACTTTTATTCTAGAGCAAAGAAGGACTGGAAATAGTTTCTGAAGGGTTAGAACCCCAGACTTTGGGCGGGCAAGGTCAATTTCGTCTTGGATAGATTTCTGTAAATTCTAAAGAAGCTATAATGCTTTGGCCCCGCTTTAAGAACGTCGACTAAAGGAGATTCCTTCCCAACATCTAAAACCACCAGAATTTGGTGCAGACAAAATCGCCTTTTCTTCTGGCAGGCTCAAAGCTGCAAAGAATTACTTGGATTGGATATTATTTAGATGCAGACAAAATCGCCTTTTGTTCTGGCAGGCTCAAAGCTGCAAAGAATTACTTGGTTGGATATCATTTAAATGCATATTTCGAGAGATAACATAAGACGAAATTTCTAAGACTTGCATCTATTCTATTCTTAGTTTTGCCACTAATCATCTCTATTCTGAGCCTTTTAACATTGATTTCTGCTTAGTTATGAACCGATTTTGTGTGAAGGTAAAACAAAATGCCCACAAGCCCAAAGCTTAAAAAATGAAGCAATCCAACTGATATAGGCATTAGAAAGGTACAAAAAGTTTGGAATCAAAGAATGGCTCTAAACGATTTAGCAACTCACCTGATTTGAGTAAAGTGCAAGTATCAAATCTTCTCTGAACGAAATCTGTTCTGATGTTTGTCAAATCATCTGTTGCCAAAGATATGGTGCAAAGAGTGAGACGAATGCAAATCTATAGCAAGCAAGGATGTCCCATGGATTAGAGCCGACTTCAAATTAGGAAAAAATATGGACAATCCAACAACAGCTAGTCGGTTTTGGTCATTTAGGAACCTTAAGGATGGAGCTCGGAGATGGAGGACCAAAGGAGCAGATTGAGCTTCAATAATGGTCTCAAGAACAAAAAGAGGGATGGTGGTGCTGTGAATAGGCTGTATGTTTCAGCTAAAAGATAATCTCTGATTCTATCAAGAGCTTTTGATTCTAATGTGAGGGGCTTCTGATCGAGATTCTGATTGAGTTCAGCATAAATGTTGAGCCCAGGCAGGACACTACCCTGCAAGGCATGCAATGCACACTTGGCAATAATCTTTTTGCCGGGAAAAGTAAATAGCGGTTCTGAATCTAAACATTTGGGAATTTCTTTGGAGCCAGAAAATTGACGCAATAATTTATACGTAAGAATATAAAAGTCTTTAATGTTTTAAATTTGGTTCTTCCGAGCATATCAAGACAAATGGGAAGACATGCCAGAATCAAATGGCACAATGGTATATCTATACCTAAACCCTGACCGCACCAAATGCGTGTCTCTTCTACAACTTTTTTGCATTGCCCTATGTGCTGCAGTAGGTTCTGTGCTCTGTGCTGCAATTTCATAAACATGTGCTCGAATGCACACTCAGTCACAGCACAACTATACATTATAAACTAAGCTTCTGGGAGCAATTAGTAGAATTTGTTTATAATAGCACAAGACAAGATACATCAGAGATGTGATGAACTAAGGCTATCAAAGTCTAACTTCAGACACGGAGCACAATCTAGTGTGTCCAAGGTAGAAATGTCCCAAGAGATGCTTAGAGACATGCAACATCTTATAAAATAAGTAAAGGAACATCTTGTAGCAACAAGAAGCCAACAGCAAAGCTCACCACGCAGAGATGACTTCATTAAAGAAGAAATCATGTTTTAATTGATGCTCAAACAGCAAAAAGAAGTTTTTTGATCTCAACAGGATAACAAAGTACTTCCAAAAAGATCTCAACTGCAGCACAATGTCATTAAGGAGCCAAATAAAAATAAAAATAAAAATAAAAATAGAAAGAAATACACTGACATCGGGGTTTATATTAGAGTGCCCAACAATACCCTCACAAGATTGAGTTGTCTAAGTAATAATGGTTGGAGTCAATATGCAGGATGTAAAAGCCTCTATTCACTTGAGTTTGAGGGGGTTGGGTTTTACAATGGCAGGGAAACTCAAGCTCATAGTGGCCCTATGACTGCTCTGACCCATGTAGCTGCCTTCATAAAAACTTCATAAATGCTGTGTTCATCTTCTCTGAACTCATGTTCATGTTCTCTGGTTCCCTTCAGTATTATGGTTTTTATAGAGTTGCCGTGTCCAAGTTCTCTGGTTGCCTAGTTTCTGCTTGATTTTTTATTTTTGTCCTAGTTGCAGAGCCAACAGGCTCAGGGGGGAAGGGCTGTCCGCCTGTAACTGCTCTCAATCCCATGTGGCTGGCTTCATAAAAGCTAGTCATAAATGCTGTGCGCATCTTCTATGGTTTCACTAGGAGGGTATTAAGTACCTTCGCCCTTTGTATGGTAGAGTACATACCAGAGTGGTCACTTCCAAAGCTTCTCACAGAAAGGAACAGAATAACCCTGTTGATAGCCTTCATATCCTCAATATCATAAAATCATCAGCATTGTAAACCTTCAAGAACCACTCCCTGAACTTCTGGAGGTAAAGTTTGGTGTCATTTCATTATCAACTCTTTATCCAGCAACAGGGAGTACATTTTCTACAAACTCTTATGAGTTAGACCTATGTTGTCCCACATTGAGACAAGGCTAGGATCTCTTAAAAAGGACTATTTCCTGCCTACTGACCATAAAGCCTCTGTAGAGATCCAACAATGCTCATCTCGAGCAGCAAGGTATTGTCAGCGATATGATTCAGGTAATGATTCTAAACCAAATAGATAACTAGTTTCTGTGACGAGCCGTGCAGCTTAATCAAGCCCATAAAGTTTTATGACCAAGCAGGCGATGTGTTTAACTAAGGAAAAATTCCATGAGCTGATGGGTGTTGCAGAATATAATCTACACCAGCCAGCATTCCCTTTTCATTTCCCCCCTCTTAGCAGCAGCTCGTGAAGCATTACAACTAGAAATGTAGCTCCAAAAAATACATAAAAATTCCAAGGAAAGCAAAGACAACTTCATTGTTCTTACTTAAGAGCCACGATGGAAAGATGATATAATCCCGGACTCATAGTGAATGTTCAAGGACATAAGACATCAGCAACGTAAAAACATAGTCAGTCCTTTCTGGAGGCTTGATTTTAGAGAAGGGCCCAAAAGTTAATATAAGGAGCTATTTTAGAGCGGCCAGGATGGTGAATGCCACATCTTTAGAAACATAAACATTACTCATTTCCATGTCGAGATAATGCATGTACTTTGATCTCATAACCCTAGAAGTAGATGTTAATAGATCTTAGTCGGCCCAGCATATTAACTCTGAAGATGTAAAATGCCTAGTTAATTCTTCAGCTTGAGAAGCATTGTCTATTAATCATGAAAACAGAGAATGACCAGGTAGTTCAGTTTGAGAAGCATTTGCCTACGTTAAAAAAGGAAGATATCCTTGCTGCTTTAGACTGACAGGTCATGAAGTGTTATGACCAAAATGAGTAGCTCTATTTGTTCATGAACTTTCTTCATATGGAGCATCGCCAAAC
>JAANSK020287935.1:0-10635 GCA_011763485.2 Isoetes engelmannii | reverse complement strand
ATTCCCCCCACCCCACCGAACCTAAAACTCGAAAAGCTTCGGAGTTTGCCGAACCTGCCTACGACTGACACCTGGAAGGGAGCTCCATGCCCGGGTTAAAAAACCCTGTACATGGGCGCCGCGCGATTTACGAGGCGTTTTCCAACGTGGCCTCGAGTTTAGGCCCTTATGAGAGTCCACCAAACCTCTAATGAACATTCTTTGTGCTTGGAATTCTGCTGCTGAGGTCTTTGAACATGTGCCTATGTCTGATAATTGTGGTAATTATTCCATCTTCTGGTCTCCCTTATTGGCCAAGAATCACTATTCACGCCTTGCTGAGGAGCACCCAATGATTTATAGGAAATGGGAAAATGCTGGTGTATCTATTCTTCCAGACCTTTGGCATAGGGATAGATGGAGATCTTGGGATGAAGTGAAAGCTCTTGGCTTGAATTCTCCTACTGATAAGTTAATTTACAGGCACTTGTTCTCTTGCCTTAGCCATACTACAAGTTGTTCTGTTGCAGATGATCTAAATTGGAATCTGCAAGGGAAAAAAAAGTACAAGGTGTCCACAATATAGACTGACTTCTGAGCCCAAGTCTGACAGGATCCCTTTAAAGTGGAACATGGCTACCAATGTGTTTATTAAAATGCTTAGGAGCTGCTGGAAAACCTATTGCCAACCCAAAATCCAGCTGTTATCTTGGTTTTCCCTGCACCAGGCTATGCCTTCAAAATCTTATATCAAGAAGAGACTTCATAGCAACAATCCAGATTTTGATATATTCTTTGATATGTGTAAATAGGTTCCTGAGACTGCCAATCATATCTTCTCTTGCTCGACTTTGATTCCCTTCTGGAACTGGCTTAATGGCATCTCCAATACTGCTGGCTACAGAATTAGATTCCAGATTTCTATTATTCAAATCCTGGCTGGCACAAATGTCTTTGTCAACTCCTTGAAACAAACTGCCATGTGGTGTATCGGGAAGTTTAGAAATGCTATTTCCATTGGGAAAAGGAATTTGGGAATCTCAAGTTTAAAGTTGCTTTTCTTGGTTGAATTGATTGCTGCAGCTATGGCCCATAGGTCTAAAAAAAAAGGATGCTTTTGATAGGAAATGGCTTGGTTTTGGTCACTACACTGGCTCTTCTTACTTTTACAAAGCAAAACATGCAAATTTCTCTTCTAATGATTTTCTTGATTAAAGTTTTGCTGAACATATTAACAGGAATGATTAATGGCCACCCTGAGTTAGAGGATTTGTCTCCTGAGGAAGCTTGGGCTAGACTGAATAGTATGGGTCTAAATTTGCCTCCTCGAGACTTAGGTCCCATCACTGCTAGGTTTAAAAGTATTCTCCTTGATGGCTATCAAGCTTGGTGCCTTAATGCTCTTCTCTTCTCTTTCAGCAATTGCATGGCTGTAGATCAATTTTTAGCTTCAGGAATAGCTACTATTACCACTTGGGTAGCTTTGTGGCAGAAGGTCTTAGTGTTATGGCAGAAGTCAACTTCCCATTCCTTTGGCTTATTATTTCCCTCCATTCCTGGTCAGATATTCCATGGAAAGAGCTTCCATCCCTTATCCACCTTGGTGTTAATAACATGCTTCAGGAGTGCATCTGGTTTCAGGAAGAAGAATTCTAGAATGCATGGTGTATATATGAAGTCTCTCCTTCTCTTAGGAGTTCGGATGTACAGGTGGTTTGGCAGCATAATTTTGAGAGGTGATGGTCCTCTTACTCGTCTGATATAGTAGAGTAGAATCCATCCAACAGAGTAGAATCCATCCAATTTTGGCGATTATGGTGATTCTCGAAGGCCTAGCAGAACTTCAAGTCAAGGTTTCAACAGCAAGAAGACCCTTCGGTTTTATACAATTTAATTTACTTTATTTAGGCGGTTCTTTCAGTTGCAGTTTCAGTTACAATTACAGTTTTAAGGGATCATCCCAAATACTACAAATAGTTAGCCACTTTTTATTTATTGTTATAATGATTGTTTAGAAACTCTCCACAGCCTATTTTGTACTTCCTTTATTGAGTAATTAAAAGTCCCCTTTCATCAGAACAAAAAAAAAAAAAAAAAAAGGGGGTTCCATCGTCTATGGACCTGAAGGTCTAACAGGCGTGAATTTATGCTATACAATACAATAAAAATCTTAAGAACTTACAGTAGTTGTCGTGACTCCATTTATTACTTGTTTATGTATTAATGCTACGCAATGGAAAACAGGGTAGGGATGCTAGAATGCAATCCAAGTTCGAGAAAACACTTACACAGTCTTTAGCTTTACAATACAGAAGTTGGGTCGAAGTTACATACAACTGTCTTATTTGAAGACGTGGAGAAAACACATAGATGGAAAGAAATCGAATAGAGTGTGCTTGGATCTGGACGAAAGCAATTCAATGGTGAATTTTAGGCTTTAGATACGAAAGACGTCAGCAATATATAGCAAATTCAGTTTAGCAATATTTTTTGTAGCAAGGCAGAATTCCAGTTTATAATAATTAAGGAGAATGTCCAAGTCATTTCGACAAAACTGGCAAATGTTTCGGCCCAATTTCTCTAGGGAGAATTCTTTGCTTTGTCTCATCAATGTAAAATTACATTTTGTCTCATGGATTTTGGATCAGCTAACTCACCTGTAAGGAAACTCAACAGCCAGTTCACGCCAGCCAGAAATGCCTTATAAAGCTTGCCATAGCTGGCAGGGAACCTGCTTGCAGACGCAATCCTAAACCTTCACAGAAAACCATTTGATCGCAACAACCAACAAGTTTAGAAACACACCGTCCATTGGCCTCAGACTCCAGTCTCAAAAATGATACTTTCGTGCATCATCATCATAAACTAATAATAGTGGTACAAACGGCGCAAACTGTTCAGTACAATATATAAACATGCTTCCAGCTGATTCTTTGCGTGCATTTTGGTATACAAAATTTGCCAAAAACTATACATCTCGATATTAACAAGGCTGAGAAAATTAACAATGCTATGTGACAGGTCCGTGTCTTCCTAAAGGCTTACTACCATACAAATCTTTTTTCCTGGGATCGTCTTCCAAATCTTTAGTGGTTTCCACTGTACAACATTCCTGCGCTTCACCAGACGGATCCAAAGCATCATCGTATTCCAAGACATCGTCTTTTCCTTCAGATGGAACAGTATCCACATGCCCATTCACTGCAACATCCATACGTTCATGCTCTGAGAAACGACTAGAAATATCAGGCATGGTGGAAGCCAGTAGCCGAGTCCCACGAAAACCTTCTTCTACTTGATTTTGCCCATCTGTTTCAGGCTGCACCAATTCTTCTGCAATTAGAGTTACAATATGAGAATTAATTATTTCACAAAAATGCAAACAATGCAAACGAAATACAGATGGTGATGTTCCATGCCTGCTATGTCCCTGTTTTCGTGTAACCCAGTATCCAATAACCACAAATGAGATCCTGGCAATATGCCAAGATCTGCTAGTCTAGTGGACTCATTTGCCAGTTCTGTTCTCCCAAAATGTACTCTTTGATTTTCTTTTACAACCTTCAAATGCCACAAAAGGCATTACACAATGTTACTTACTGAATAATCCTACAAATACTGCAAAAGAACAGAATTTTGAAATAAGAGCACTACCCCAAGAGATCCCCAAATAAGTAGTTTTAGCTGATAGATTGTTGTATCCCCAGAAACAGTAAGAACAATTCGCCTAGCATTGCTTGCTGGAGTTCTCCGTGCACGTTTGGATATGCGCCTTTCATCAGGGACAGAATTGGATGCAAGCAAATATGGTGGCGGTTCTTTGCCTTCAACAAGATCCAGTGTGATTTCCTCATCTTGAAACTGCCGCTTGCAAATCAACTCCAGGTTCTCTCGCTCATGTATGCACTCTTTACATACCTGATGATATTCAAATAAGCCCAACGTCCAAGCATTTGTATATGTAATTTCTAAGGCAATAACAGACCTCAGGATCTGTCTGTAGAACAGGAAGCAGTGAAAACTTCTCCTGTAAAGTGGAGGATATGCCATTACAAGGAGGTGATTTTGAACCATTACGATCAGCATCACCATTCATAGTCTTGTCTTCATCTTCCACGATTCCAAGCGTAGCTCTAATACCTTTCTCGTTTATATACCATTCTTCGCAAAACAAAACCCAGTCTTCAGTAGTGATAATAGTGAACACATCCTGAAATTTTAAGTTATCATAGTTACTAATAAAAATTAGAGAGCACACCATTTGGACAAAGCTACTTTGCTTCATGGAGATACTTACGTTCATATTCTTCTGCACAAATTCACCCTTCCTGTTTCGAGTCAATGCGGGGGGCATAAAAAGCAGACGTTCGTGCTGCATAGCAAACAGTCAAGTCAATAGTAGAAATATAACTTATAATCTAGAACATTTGACACTCTCATGCTCCTGAAAAGTAAGACAATTGAACTGCAATATCCATGTTCAAGAAAGTGTTAACATCTTGCAAACCAACATAAAGCTGCAAGATGAAGGATTCTGAGATCATTTGGACTGAAAATATTAAAACATGTTCACAATGGCTGCAAAAAAGAAATAATTCCTCAATTAATGAACTGACATGAGACATGAGATGGTAAATTTGGTTGGGCACATAAATTCTGCAACAGTGTATGCTACTGATCTCATTTATACAGCCTACTAGCATACCTTGCAAGTAAGTGAGACAAGGCTCGCATCAAGCCCAACAGGTTCATCCTTATGTAAGACATTCTTCCCACTATTCCCTAAATATGATCGCCAACCAATAATCCACTGCGTTGGAATAAGGAAATAAGTCTCCATGGGTGTGACAACCACGCTCCGCCCATTATATAATGAATCATGCTTCTGTCTCTGCTCATATTTTGTTGCTCTGTCAAGAAGACTGGTTAATGAGAGATCAAACCCAGTTAAAAAAAATAAGTGTAACTGTATCATATCATCATAATACCTAAGGCCTTCTTGCTTACATGCAACCCGTGTAAGCTCAGCTTCACATTCAGCACACCTCTCTGTGTCTATTGGGAATGGCTTAAGCTCATTTAAGGAAGGCTCTTTGACCTGCAAAGCAATTTCATGCAGATACTGCCAAACGAACTCAGGGACCTTTTGGCGCTTTGCACCCGGATATTGCTCAGGAAGAAGGCCTCCATGACGACATGTAATGGAACTTGTTGGTCCAGCATCAGCATCAGATGGTGCATCCACAATTTTCCTACGCATCCACTGCATCAACCTATTAAGAGGCATAAGATGCTAGATTTGAAAACAGCATACATGCGTGCAGAAATATCATTCATATAATTACCAGGACTTTGAAATGAAGAACAGCTTTCCCTCTAACAAATAGCCCTTAAGCACGTTGTCCAATGCTTCACGCATGGCTATCCTTCGACTCCTGTAATCATCTGCGGTAGCTGCTGCCTTTGCATCTTCTAGGACACAAGCGAGACAGCAATCACATCCGGTAAGCTTGGGTCCACCATTGTACTGACCAATACAGTTAACATTATTAATAAATGTAGGAATCAATATACATGAAACAGTTATTCATAAACCTAGATGAATGTAACTTGTGTTAAATAATCACATATAATGCCACAAATTTGGAGGACAGCCTAACATACCTTTCCATGTAAGGTGCTCCAGGCCCTTTCAGATATGCACTTCATCAGATGAACCTTCTTTGGAGAAACCTTCTTGTGTTCACAAAGTAGCTGGCTATTGTCTATTGGGGAGCTGTAATTAACAGAGTATATAAATGATACATTAGAAATATTGAACCAAGTTAATAGGTGCTCCATCTATTTTTCTTAGATACTAATGATATTTCTGCGAAGCTAAATGTAGTTCGTATGACATCCTTACTACATAAAGAATCTCTATGGAATCAAATGCATCACATGCAGTTCATATCAGAAAACTTATTGAAATTTTTAATGGCAAAGTATCTGCCAGCCATAATAATACATGCACAGATGCCAGCTAAACATCCAAACTGCTGCATAAGAAACAAGCTTATTATAAGAAGAGAAAAAGGTGTGGCCTTACGGAGGTTTTAAGCTGTCCGCCCAATTTTTCAACCATTCAGCGGATATCCAACAGAAAGACTCGGAGTTTTTTGCTGATGCATTTGCAAGAACTTGCTTTACTTCAGCTTTTCTGCTGGCTATCTTTGTTAACTCCTCCTCCTTCATAAGCTTGTACTGATGGCACATGGTGTCGTATGACTCATTCAGCTCCTCAACTTCAGCACGAAATTGCTCAGGCATTGCTTCGATATGATGTTCCCCAAAATCCAAGTTCTGCACCATTGTCATCTCTGTCGAAAGTAGTCCTTCCGCAGATGAGCATTCCGTCTTTTCAAAGGACTCTCGACGACTATACATAAGCATATAAGCATCAGCAGACATCAGCAAATTATCGTCTGGCTGGCATGAGGTTTCCACTTGAATTAGTTCGGGTCCTGTCGATAGCATACAGCCCTCTTCAGCAGCTTGATGATGTCCATTCATTTCCGGTTGCATTGTAATTGTACTATGGTCCTGAGATCTTGGTGATGGAACTACATTAACAGATGATGGCATCTCGCCAAGTGGGAGAGCACCAAGTTTTGTCACCTCTTCATCATCAAATTGCCACCATTCACCCGTGCTGTCATCTTTTATGTGCGCAATATAATGGCCACTGTTTGCTGCAGTTCCTTTATGTATAAGAATTGCAGAGATATCATATAAGGATGCCTTAACATCAGGAATTGATAAAGATGAAGGTGGACTCAGTCTCGGTCTCATGTCTAGAACTTTTGGGAAGCTAAACTTAGAAACTACCTTTTTTTTTGTTGCTGTCTGGAATGACAAAGTCCAAAACGTTATGCTGTTTATAAAAAACAGCATTTTCAAAATATCACATGGAATAAGGTGAAATATACCTTTGCATTGAAGACAAATCGCTTGAGCTGGAAGTTTAACACCGGAGGAAGAGACCGAAGCTTGGTGCAATGAATGGCATCAACCCTGGTTCTACAATGTTCACAAAGATATTGGTTCTCCCCTTGAAGACTTTCTTCACTAAGATAGTCATTCAAGCTTTCATCTAAATTTGCAAAACCTTTCACGTTCAATTCTAGCTCATAAAAGTCAACAAGTTGATTTGACACATCGGATTCCTTGCCACATTGCAAGCACCTGCACATGCATACATGCATTCTTGATAAACCAACCTTAACATCAGCAAAATGCAGGTGCCAATTAGAATCATGTTTGCAGCATTAATGTGATAATCATTGTATGCATGGACGGGAAGAGAAAACGTGCATTTCTAAACATACACGTAAATTCTAGAATTTCTAAGCCTTAAAACCATCTTTCCATCAGCGAAGCTGGTCAAAAATGCGAGGAATACAAAATGCGGCAGCATGAGAGACTTTTGTTATCCCCTATCTAACAGTAAGTTAACTTCCATCCTCAAATATTTAAAACTCTTGACAGTAGATAGCCCACAGATTTCCTTCAAGCAAGTTCTTTGCAAATATCTCATTGTGGCTGTTGAAGGTTAGCATGCTCGTTGATCACATCAAAATTTTTGTGAACTTTCCCTGTTCCAAGCAATATAAGATACATTCTGTAGTGCCATATAACATACTTTCTTAGTCTCATGCAACACTCATGAAAGTGAAACTCACTTGGTCACATAAGAAAATGTCCCTCTGAAAACATCTTGCACCAGATTCCTTGCTGTCGCTATTTTAGACCGCGCAAGTACTCTTTCTAATAAGGTAAGTAATAGCTTCAAAAATTCCTGCCCATCTTGCTGCACTGCATTGTCAAGCTCCAGGGTATTGGCAAAGGCAGCAGAGTCCACAGAAAGTTTCTTTCCAGAGTGCAAGTGCGCAAAAAGGCGGCCCAGCTGATATAGTATGGGTTCTGAATTGAAAAGATCAGTTTCAGCAGCAAACAGCCCTTCCCTAAATGGTC
The DNA here is from genome assembly GCA_011763485.2 of Isoetes engelmannii. Classification (NCBI taxonomy): domain Eukaryota; kingdom Viridiplantae; phylum Streptophyta; class Lycopodiopsida; order Isoetales; family Isoetaceae; genus Isoetes; species Isoetes engelmannii. Next base: position 2,643 of record JAANSK020287935.1, on the reverse strand, counting down.
GTGTCATGTATAGGCATTGTAAAACACTATTCACATAGCAAGTTGCCCCCAAGTTTGTGAGACCGGAAGGGGAGTCTTTGCTTGGGCGAAGCTCACTGGCAGGATCTGGACCTAATATCTCCAAAGTGTCTGAAACCTTCTGCCATAGCCCTTGCTTTCGAGAACTACTGGATGAAGGAATCAACCCACACAAACAATTTGGATTGTCTTTGCAATTACTCCGGCAACCATGGCATACAGGCGTATCAAGATGATAAATCCGATTAAGTTCTTCTTTCGTGATATCCGATTTCGAGTAAATTCTCCTGATGCATCAGAAAACGTGGTTCGATTAGGTCTGATTGATCAATTTGCTGTAATTTGTTTGCTTAGTGCAATTGGGGCTAAATTTTTCGTCTGCGATAAGGAAAAGGAGTGGATCTAACCTCAAAACATCAGCAAAAGGATCGGAGGGAGGATTGATCCGGCTCTTCTTATGGCGCGTACGTCCACTTGGGCCGCTCATAGCTGCTACAAACTGTCATTCCCTTGCATTGGCTGTTTAGATCCGCATATGATTTGCTCCAGTTGTGCAAAAACCCTAAGCCTCTCGCTGTTTCAGTCTATTTGTACACGTATAAGAATGATATACGCGTATAAATACTTCCTTCTTTTAACACTTTCCACCTAAGCATCAACGGTGCAGTCAAAGACAATGGTTTGAAAATGCAAGCATTGACCTGATGGGTTGAAATAGAATTCCTTGTAATAGGTAAAGGTCAAGAGCATGTCATTTTGCCTGGTAAGGGCCTAGTGAGTCCGTTAGGGCGAGTCAGGTCCGAACCAAGCGAAATGGCCTGCTCTTGGCCTTTCTCTTACACAACGGTCGAGCATGCGATATTTCAGCCCGTCCAAAAAGTTTTCTGTCGCCAATTAAGTTTTTCGGCCACCAAAATGCTCTGAAAATCAGAAACCGGGAGGAGACACATTACGCCTTGAAACTTTGGCTGAAAAAAGGTGAAATGTCGCCTGCTCGATCTTTATGTATGGAAATGCATTCTTTGTATGCATTTCTTTAGAATATCATTCTTTGTATGGAATTGCACTCATTGTATTTCCTAATAATGTCATTCTTTATATGCATTTTTTCATACAAAGATGGAGATACAATGCATACAAAGATGGCATCCATTTTTTCCAGCGCTTAAATATGCACTTCAAACCGTCTGCATATAACTTATGGGTTGAGATAAAATTACATTGGATGCGGTGATTCCTTCCTGGTGGAATTCTGCCACGTGGAATCACCTCGAAATTATTCCGTTCGACAAATCTCTGGGGGTTACTGCACAGCCACAGTTTCTGTGCAATTTCGATGCCCATCGCGATGGTGGCCTAGTGGTAAGGCCTTGGGTTGGGGTGACCCCCACCAGGGTTCAAGACCCACTGGCTACCATCGGGTGGGAGACGTGGGCGGGTGCAAGTCCCATCAACCATGCCTTCAAAAAAAACTAACAAAAAGGCATGCCAGAGGCTAGGGTTGAGCAGCATTATGCTAAAAAGTAGCAAATGGCCAAATAAACAAGTAGTCAAGTTCTTCTCAACTTGAGGTAGTAGCATTATGTGTATTATTACAACTGCTAGGTTATTATAGTAATAGGAGCATGCTAGATGGTTAGGTTTAAGTTAGGATACTTCAATGACTTGAGGTTCTTAGGTTAGAATTTACAATTTTCATGTAATTTAACTAAGGTTTGTCACTTACTCCATGTTCATTTATTATTTTATTTTTTTCTTTTTTTCTTGAGGGTAAGAATTTTGTTTTATAATTAGAGTAAAAAAGGTACATAAGATCCCTACGGGATAGGTAGAAAGAATTGAGCCAAAGAGGGAAGAGGGCCCCTAACTTAGCATAGGAGGGTGTACCATAGGAACCACCTGCTCTTCTTCTCCACTTGTGTGGATACTATAGGGAAAGACACCTTCTTCTCCACAGTAGTGAATACTATAGATCAGAAAGAGCCTATCTCCACAAAGCATATGTAGTTTGAAGCCACCTCATTGATCAAGGATGAGAGTTACCTTACTTGTAGATCATTTTCTGCTAAATCAATCTAGTGGCACTTGAAATAGTTGTAGAACCCATCAATCTTCCCAATTCTATCAAGCCCCCTGTCATAGTGTAGCCCCCACTTCCTATGGTGGGCTAGGGCCATCAGGACAACTTCCATATTGAAGAAAGTCTTTATCTTAGAGGTAGAGATCCCTTGCCCCCCATAAGCAACCTCACATCGGTGCTTCCAAACTACCCATAGGGAAATAGATACAATGAGGCTGAAATCAGACAATTATCAGATGAGATGAACCAGGCCAGGTCAAATGGTGGATGCCAAGCCCCAAAATAGGAGAAGCCCAAGACCAAAATTCAATGATCTTAAGACAAAAAAAGATATGAGAGGTAGTTTCACTTACTTGACAACCCAAGGGGCACATGTCATCTAATGATATAACCATCATTCAAATAAATTGGGATTATGTCTTGATTTTAGGACAAAATTTTGAGTTGCAGTTTTTTAGTGAGTTCTTCAAATTAGCACATTTTATATCAAAATCACAAAACTTAATATCACAAAACTTAGAGTCGCAAAAGTTTTCAAAACTTGA
>JAANSK020287934.1:0-20186 GCA_011763485.2 Isoetes engelmannii | reverse complement strand
TTTGGGTAATTCTGGGGCAATATGTGGCTGAAATGGGGGTTTTGGGTAGATTTCTAAGGCATATACAGGGGGGTTTTAGGGTACCCCTTGCACGCAGACGACGTACCCCCTATATGATAGGTCAACCCCCCCCCTCCCCCCCGGGCTCTGAACTGAGCCCTTGCTCTTATATAAGCATACAATAGATACACCTCTGTCTCGTTAGCTGGAGGCCCAATCTGGAACTAAAGAAAGTCGGCCATGAAAATCTGCAAGGAATTAGCAGTCAGATCATACGTTACGGCCATACAAGGCAAAACAGAGGTCTGTCAGAAAGCCACCGGCCATGGCATTGCAGAACCCTAGGCCGGTCATTAAGCACCGCCATTTAGCAGAGTTAAAAGGCAAAGGCTAGCTAGAACCAAATCGGTCATAGCTCTACCAAAAAATGAGCTTCAAATGAAACATGCAGCCGCCATAGCAGAGAATAATGAAAATCTTGGTTTTGAGATCCTTTGAACTGAATTTCCATTCTTCCATGCGTCGAGATTATCACTTTGCTACTATTTCCTACGATATTAGGCTAATCCCCTGTGTCACTGATTTCACCACTACTTTGGACTCAGGTCGGATTCGCTACTATTTTGCATGCTCTTGTCTTTCCATATGTTAGGATGCGGCGTTCTTGTTTCTGGATCTGGGAGGACATGCAAGCATCTGGTGACTGGGGATACCCAGGCCGAAGCTCATGCAGTCATCTAAAGTAACAAGTTAGGTTCTTCTCGTGAGTAATACATTGTCCTCCCGTTGTGGCGGACTAGGCTCTTCCAAGACCTCATGCGTGTTGCAGAGGCCGTGTACGCGGAGGGATCTTTGTGGGCTCATGCAGTCATCTAAAGTAACAAGTTAGGTTCTTCTCGTGAGTAGTACATTGTTCTCCCGCTGTGGCGGACTAGGCTCTTCCAAGACCTCATGCGTGTTGCAGAGGCCGTGTACGCGAAGGGATCTTTGTGGGCCCCTGCTCTGGAGTAGTGTCTGCGAAGAAGTGGGTATAGAGGCCCTTTCGTGGCCGCCTCCTATAGTAGGAGGCATGAAAAGAGTGCAAGAGTCTGCTATGGGTGTTGGGTATATACATACCTCCAGCTCGCAGTTAAAGAAAAATTTGATGCGTATTAGTGCATAGTCTTTTTCTTACACCAAGATGAGTAAAAAATTGGTACTATTTCTACTTTCTTAAATAAATGAGGTCATGTTTCCAAGTGAAAACATATACTACAATACACTGAAATAATGGTACAATTTCTACACATACGTACAATAGATGCTACAATGTATGTATATGTACTTGGATGAATTACTATTTCCATTTATGAAACCTTTATGTACAATGCTGATAAGAATTGTAAGTCTTCATATCATGTCATAACAAAAAAATCTGACCATAACTAATCCGAACGTTTTCCGTCGCTGCAACCATCACAAAAAGCCCAACTCCATGGATCAGGCCACTAGTACCACTGTTAAATCTCCATGCGCTAGCTTAGCTGCAAAAAATCATACCACCTTGTTACTTACTATTTTAAGACCCTTTTTACACAATTATACATCTGATTTCGTTGGACCATGTCTCATTATGCTCCTCCTCCCTTCTGACAACAACACTGCAGATCTAAATTTAGAGGTATGATACTATGCGGTAGAGGATTCAAGGACCCCATTCAGGGAGCCCTTGCGACCAGCATCAGCAGAGCATGTGCCCTTTGAAAATGGGGGGCCTGAATGTGTGCCCCATTGTCATTGTAGATGAGAAGCAGATAATCTTAGCTACTTACAATGAGGACCTGATTACAATGAGGCCATTATTGACTGCTACTATAGGAACTTGTAAAACCTGTGAAGAATCTGTGCCCCGTGATCATGCTGGAGCACCTTGATCATGCAAGAGATGCAGATCCAGATGAGGGCTAGTAGGAAAGCCACCATTTATTTGATATGGATATGCACACCACAAATAAGAAATCTCCTTTGAGTATATTAATTCAAGGCTACAGCTGCATTTGACAGTCAGATGTCTTAAGCTGTCTATACATTAAGGCAGTTAGTTCTGTTTTGTCTGTTTTGTCTTTGGCCCAACATATGCCACGCTTTGTAGGATGCCTTTTAAAGCATCCATCTACACAGGACCGCATTTTGCGGCATCATTGTCAGAAGAACTAAACCTGTAAGTTTCTCATCTCATATGACTTAATAGAAGCGGATTAAATAAACCATGCTTTCCCAGTTATGCCATGTTGGTCTAGAACCATGCTTTCCCAGTTCTGCCATGTTGGTCTATCCTAAGAGCAGCCCCCAAGCAAATCTAGACAAAGCTTCTCTACCGCATGGCTAGGTGGCAGTGATAGAAGCAATTGCAGGAACATGCATAGAGCTGATAGAACTTGGAGTGAAGAATGAAGACATCCATCTAATGCTTGATGCAGACAAAGCCCAAAAATGGGTACAACAAAATGTTGCAGCCTACATGCCTGCATCAAAGATCATGATAATCTCTGTTGGGAATGAGATTCTGACAGGAAACTCAACACAAATCTACACTCAGCTAGTTCCTGCCATGCAGAATATACATGCTGCACTCTTGGATCTAAGGATTGACAACCTAGTAAAGGTTTCTACACCACATTCTCTGGCAGTTCTTTCTTCAAGCTATCCACCATCTTCAGAGACTTTCTGTTACGAATAGCAAGTTCGATCAGGTTAAGTCCACAAAGGACCACAAGAGAAGTATGGTCACAGCCAAGAGAACAGTAGAAACGGTGATTAACTCCCCACCCAACCAACGAGTACAGACAAATCTGTAACTCCCCACTGAGCTGAGAGATAGCATACACAAGACGACCATGTGATCTCCGGATTCCTCCCTCCAGATACATGTAAACGTCACTCTTATATAGCTGACGTCCCCTTCACCTTTCCCCAAGACCTTTCCAAAAGGTGACTTGGCATATGAGCTAGCATACACAAGACGACCATGTGATCTCCGGATTCCTCCCTCCAGATCCATGTAAACGTCACTCTTATATAGCTGACGTCCCCTTCACCTTTCCCCAAGACCTTTCCAAAAGGTGACTTGGCATATAGGGCTCTGCCTTATATGGCTACGTTTCACCTTTCTAGCCCTTTATGGCCTGCGCCCAAGAAGGCCTCCCAAAGGGGTCTAATACGTCCAACCTGGCTTTAGCCCAGATCGTAACACTTTCAGACCTGACATAGGTCTCTTGTAGTGAAGCCAATCCTCCAGTTTTTTCGTGAAACAGGATCCCCTTTATGGTCAACATATATCAATATTTTGCTTACAAGGGTGACCTTAAACACATCTCCCTTGCTTATGCCATGTTCCTCCAGAATGATGGCACCAAGGATGCTAAAACTGGTATCCACTACAACAATTTGCTTGATGTTCAGCTTGATGCAGTGTATACTGCCATTGAGGAAAATGTCTTAATGTGCATGTTAGTGTGTCTGAAATTGGATGGCCTTCAGATGGAGATACTTCAGAATCAGGTGTAAGTGTAAAGGATGCCATGGTTTATATTACGAATGCCATCAACATGTTTTTCCTGATGTAGAATAATCTAAACACTTTTTACAGCATAAAATCTAATCAAAATCAGCAAAATACCTGAATGGTATTCCTTCCCCGAATAACACTCTACGATAATCGTCATCGTCACTTCCGGTGTCCACGTATTCTTCAAGGCTAACATATTGCTCAAGAGCAAACAATTGAAAATAAGATGACCTGCCCTTGCGCTCGGTAAGATGTCTGCGTCCCTATGCTACTGTGAGTAGAAATAGAACTTACTCTCAATTTTGACGTGATATCCACTTCTCCATTTGCCACCGCATGTGTGAATATCTCACAGGCAATCTATAGTCCTGTCTGAAAAAGAAAAAGGAACAAACAAAAAGAAACAAAGAAATTAAAGGTACTCATAGTGTGGTTGCGAAGAAACACTTAATATGGCCCAAGTGGAAAATGCTGGCTTAGAAACCCTACCTCAGCCAGGGGATCTTGAGGGTTATTCTCTCCCCATGCTTTAGAGTGGAATACCCTATCATATGAACGCTGTACATGTTGGCCATCCTCGCCTTCAAAAAAGAATCAACACATAAGAAACGTAACCTTCATATAACACATCAGGAACCAAACTGACATTTTCCAAAACCAGATTTACATTTATGTTCCACCAAATGTTCTCTACAGCCAGAAAGAAACCTCTACAGCCAGATACCTCTGCATAAATACCTCTACAGCCAGACGCTGAGTTTTTGCAGCCTGCAGCCGTTCTTCAACCGGAAGCCATTCTTACACCGACTTCTACAAAGAATACAAATAATATCCTCTAACCTCTTCGTATCCTACGTATTTAGGTTTTATACGTAGACGGCCATCAGAAAACCATATGCTACCCCTATATTAAAAAATTCCTAAATTTCAACCTCTTCCCCTTTATGTTCAACGTTGACCTCTATATTAAAAAATTCCTAAATTTCAACCTCTTTCCTTTTATGTTCAACGTTGATGTTTCAATTTGATGAGATGACATTGCACATATGTGTTAAGAACCAACCATTGGATGCCCTGCACGAATATCAGCATAAACAACTGGAGGGTCTGGGGAGATTTATTTCAATGGTCTAATTTCCTGATATATGTGGGGTGTCATGTTCAATGGTCTAATATATTATGTTAATAATATTTGTATTTCATAAATAAATAAACTACAGTAGTTTAATACAATGGTCTAATTTGAAATATGTGGGAAATTGTGCATACGCAAAATGGAGAATATTGCGTACGAATATGTACGAAATATGCTACATGTGTGTACGGAATTGTGTACTTGTGTACGAAAAACTATGCACACCAACAAATATTGTTGACTGAGCAATTTAGGCAACATTCAAAATGCTTCTGGGACACGTTGCATGGCAGATCTGAACAAGTTATTTTGGACATTGATGCTCTGAACAAGTTACTTTGGACACTGATGCCCTATCAAATTTAGTCAAAGACATCTATGAGAAGGAAGTTGCAAATGGCATGCCAAAATTGGCTCCCAGCACAAATTTATGCATTGAAGCAGAGGTCAAAGATTGTTTGTCAGAAATAGCCAACAATAAAGCGCATAATGCTGATGGCCTTTGTGTGGAGCTCCTCAAATGTGGAGGAGACAACACATTATCCATTCTGACATGCTTGCTAAATAAAAGTCTCATGCAATGGACAAAGATGGGCACATATGTTATCCAGCTTCTTCTATATACAGACGATGTGGTACTGCTAGCAAGTAAACGAAAAAATATTACATGATCATTTAAACAGTTTAGAGACATTCCGTGAAGCAAAAAGGATGAGTGTGAATAGAACTAAATCTAAAGTCATGATCTTTGGCACCAGAGATAGGCCGGAATTTACATACAAAGGGCGGGTTCTGGAAAATGTTGATAACTACAAATATCTTGGGATAGATATTTCATCTAATTATAGCTGGAAAATTTTGTGGGAAAAAGGGCATCAGGTGGAAAGACCGCATGGTATAGCATCCTGGCGAGATGTAGCAAGGCATCTCTCACAAATTGGGGATTGAAAAGGATTTTATTTAAAACTCTGGTTCAAACCATTTTGGTGTATGGTGTACCCATCTGGAGGCCAGATATCTCAGCCCAAATGTGGAAACAGATATAGGTCGTCTAGAAAATGTTCTTGAAGGAAGAACTTCGGATTAGATCCCAAATTTCATATGCCATTATGTTTCCACTCGAACTAGAGGGCTTGTATTAGGCTATTAGACTGCTAGAGAACCGTCTGTTCCATCGAGCCACGTTAAACTCGGATCAAAACTGGAAGAAAGATCTCTTGTTATTGAAGTTGTGGTATACTTCATTTTATCTATTTAAAGCATAGCTACAATTGTTCATACATTAGTTGAAGTTATGGTATACTTCATTTTATTTATTAGAGAATAGCTACAATTGTGCCAAGTCTTCAGTTAATCATTATTTACGAATCATTATCTGCACTGGGTGCAAGACAATGGTGCTAATAAAATGTCAAAACCAACTAATCTTTGCTTTCAGTCGACGCCTTGGGAGGTCTTTTGTTCAGCCGGATGACTTCGTTTTGTTACTGGAGATCATGGGAAGGACTTCTTAAGTTTGTTTCAAAATACGGCCAAGAAATATACAACCAATGCTTCCAATTCGCAAACACATTTATTCACATATTTTGTTCAGGTTGTGCATCCAAATATAGATAATTATTTTAATATCTTGTGAAACATGAATCTCCAAAACTCAAAATATATGGCAAGCAATTCTTGAGATTCTACAACAATATCCATATGAAAGCTTGCTTAAGCCATGATAAGCTATTGGCAAAAAGAAAGAGCATAAATAACTCAGTATAGGTGCTCTAATGCTCCTGCTTGTGAAATACTTTTCATGTCATATTTGCTTCTTTACCTTAAAGCTGAAAAGCTTGACTTTGCTCTTCTATATGGACACCTTCAAGCTGCACAATCTTTAGTTCTGCACCACAGAATCCTGTCACACCTGTAAGAGGATTCCAGAGTAATTATTATGTCACATTGGTTCAAGTTTTTAATAAAGTCTGTTGTTGATATTCTTACCAAGCCGGAGAACGTTGTTTCTCACTCAAAGTACTGGTTCGAGTTAACGTTGTACTTGTAAGTGGGAGCAAAAGGTATTGGACCCTCTTGAAATCCACTCAAAACACGTCCAGCAATTTGTTCAACCCTAAACTGTCAAGCAAAAACATTGTCACTGGAGAGAGAAAAAAAATAGGACCAATCACTGAACATTGTACATCAAAAGTCAAAAGAACACAATACATCATCTAAAATACGTGTTCTTCCAATTTCACGCTTGACTTGCTTACTAGAGAAATAACATCATGAAAAAACACGAGTGATCGAATCATTCCTTACTGTGCAAGCAGAGATTTTTAATCAAGTGATTCAAAAGGAGCTTTAAAGCGCCCAAATGCATGACTGCTGCAGCAGATCATAACCTGTAGCACATGAACTTTAAAAGACGTGCTTTAAGACTGCCTCTACCTACTGTTAAAACTACTCCTACAACTTATACGAATGGAATTATTGCGGTACAGTGAATGATTATAACACAAAACTCTTGAATCAATTTGGCAGGTCTGAAGGATGCAGATTTGGTGGCAGATGTCATTTTGCACATGGGGAGAGCAAATTTCAAATTAAATCACCCTTCAAGCAAGCACTTAACAGGCAGTCTGCCTCAGGAACCCATGCAGATGGCTCTATGACAGCATATGTGTGTAAATAGAGATGGACTTACAGATTCTTACGCATGTTTTAGTAATTTTTGCATGACAAACAGTTGAATTCACAACAACAACAACAACAACAACAACAACAACAACAACAACAACAACAACAACAACAACAACAACAACAACAACAACAAGAAGTTGCCTCTCTCCTGTTGCTCGACATATTCTTGCCGTTGCCGCCCAAAAAGATTACTGGAGCGGACAAGAAAGGGAGGGTTGCAGTGAAACCATGCCAGGTTGAAGCGGGATCCAGCCAGGCTAGGGATCCACTCTGCAGCTCTAAAAGATCCAAGCACAGATCTGTGATTCATTCTTCAACTCTATTGCGGCAAATGGTCTTCAGAAGTTCTAATAACAAAGCAAATCTAAGCTGGGTTTAGGAGGGAGTTTTGTCTGCACTCATCCACATTCAAAGAACAGACCTTCATTGACCCGGCAACCATTTTGCCTAATCGACTTTCAAAGAGTTGATGAGATAAATGGAATGCCATTTATATTTGGTAGTTTATATTAGAGCATTCAGGCACTGAGCAGCATTCAACAGATTATGCACCACAACAGGGAGCAGGGAGCTTTTTCCTCTGCCATCAATTTTCATGGAACAACTTGTTTGATCTGCAATAGATCTATTTCAAAGGTTGGGTTTGCCTTGTTCTATGTTTTTGAGTGGTTTATGTCATCTTAAATTTTTGTATTGCATTTGAAAGGCGTATATCCATTTTCATTTTGCCCGTCCCTTGAAAATTAAGGGGGCCGTCAAATTCCAACTGCATGGCATTTTCATTTGTGTATGGTCCAATACCAGCAAACCAGCATATGCCCCAGAATATTCCTCCCCTTCCCATGTATTCAGCTAGAACCTTAGGATTTGAGATTTTGTTTTGCTATAGAGATATGGCCGCATTTTCGTGTGGCTGGAGCAACGGACATGGCTGCTCTCCCTTCCTATGCGAACAATCCTTCACCAAGGCTTCCTCTTGCAGGCCACTCGGCTTTATAAGAATTCCTGCAACTGCCAAAGATGGGCTTCATTCGCAATCTAGAGGAGCCACAACATCAGCTGCAGCAGAACCTGTGGTTTTCGTTGATTCCCCAAATGGGGTCTCCGAGATGGAAATTGAGAGCCCAGAATTTGCAAATAAGAAGAAAATTAGAGATGAAAATGGAATAGATACCGGAATTGGTCTCAGTTGCAACCATGTTACTGACGATGGCGTTTCGATGTTGGAAGAGCACAAAGGGCTTAGAACTGATTATTTAGAGACCTCCGAAAATGAAGTGTCCATTTCTGCTGAGGAAGCAAAGGATGATATATCCTCTCCGGAGATTATCAGAAAGGAAGTTCTGAAAAGGCGCAATTTTGCAATTATATCACATCCAGATGCTGGGAAAACTACTCTGGTATAGCACTTTCAATCGCATGAAATGAATTTTCCGCTTCATGAACTATTGTTTCAATCGCATGAAATGAATTTTCTGCTTCATGAACTATTATGTTAGTAGTCTTCTTCTTCATGTAGACAGAAAAACTTTTACTTTATGGAGGTGCAATTCATGAAGCTGGTACTGTGAAAGCTAGAAGGGCTGCTCGTCATGCCACTTCTGATTGGATGGAACTTGAGAAACAACGAGGTACAATGTGTTCATAGCTAAACAAGGAAGTTCTAAAGGTTCAAGGGTAACAATATAAGTTCCGTCTATGTATCTCAAGAACATTTTATGCAACCGATGTTTCAGAGAATTTAATACGTGGATCATTTCTTTCAACAATAGCCCTATCTACTCAACCTTGGACAATCAGATGTAAAACATTGTTGAGACCAAATTTTGGTTGAGTTGTTTTCCTTGGTTTCCTTTAGCTTCTTTAGTGGTCTTCACTAGGTCTCATGGCAGTTTATCTATCCAACCACATGTTAAATAGAGAGACTTATTTTTTGGTTGCCCCAACCACATGTTAAATAGAGAGGCTTATTTATTTGGTTGCTATGTAGGTATTTCAATCACGTCAACGGCTTTGGTTTTTGAATCTAGAGGATACAAGATTACACTACTTGACACACCTGGACATCAGGTTTTCCTATTGCTTTTTGCTTCTAAAATTTAACATGCCTAATTCACGTCTGTTTCTTATCAGGACTTTGGAGAGGATACATATCGGTATGATTCTCTTACTTTGACTATTCTAACGTGTTCCAAGTTACTAACCAAAAAGTTTATGGATTATGTTTAAAGAGTTTGTTCAGGACATTGGCAGCTGCAGACAATGCAGTAATGCTGGTAGATGCTGGCAAAGGCTTGGAGCCACAGACAAGAAAGCTTTTCGAGGTAAATTTGTGTGTATTGTCATACGAAAGAGGGCCAACTTTAGAAGTAACACTGCTTGTCTGTGTCACATTAAGCACTATACATGTGGAGAGGGAACTTATATGCAGTAGAAAACTGAGAGTTTTATTTGGCAGCTTTTGACAAAATATCTAAGGGCATAGTTTAGAGTAAAGATACCTGAGGGCACAGTATATATTAAACCTTATCTTTTACTTTCTATCCATTTGGGGATTCATCAAATAAATAGTTCTACTTACCATTTATCCTTTCATGGCACCTATACATATATAGTACTTAAGATTCTAAAAATGTCCTTCATTTTAGGTCTGTAGAATGCGTAAATTACCAATATTCACATTCATCAACAAGTTGGACCGTCCGGCTCTGCAACCTTTGGAGCTCCTGGACCAGATTGAAAAGGAGTTTGAATTGGCTCTGTACCCTGTCAGCTGGCCTATAGGTTCTGGAGACAGGTATCTCTTCTAAGAGTTAAAGATTCTATTTGCATGAATAAACAAGCTATTGGGACAATAATATGGTTCCGTCTTTTAAAGTCCTAGGTACCTCTTGAAAAGCCCAACACATTACCTGACCACCTTAAGATCTATATTTGTAAAGGTTCCCAAATAAATTCTGTTAAAGACATAAATGCTTTTAATCAATAGGCCAGATTCTTCCCACCTTGTTGGCTTTTACATTGGAAATCCATATATAGTAGGTTCCAGACAACTTCCTGGTATCCCAGACTGGACTTGAGAACGGGCGTCTGCTGAACCTCCAAAGTAGGTTTGGTTAGGCACAAATTAGAATAGTGTCCTCTCATGCCCTTTTATTATATTATCTACAATGCAAGTTGATAAGGTTGACTAGTAATCCTAGAACATCCAATTGGTTGCAGATTTGTAGGTGTATATTACAGACCTCGGCAAGAAATACATCTTTTCAAGAAGGGTGACGATCATGGAAAGACCGGAGCTATAGTTAATGTGCACTCCTTGAACGATCCTTTTGTGAAAGAAATTATTGCAAATGATCTCTATGAGCAGCTAAAGGTTTGTGCTCTGAGTTTATTGTTCATTTCTATTGGAGATGGAGTAATGTATGGATTTTATTTCTTGCAGGAAGAAGTTGAGCTGCTTGAAGAATTGATGCCACCATTAGAGATTGAAAAAATTCATGCAGGAACCCTTTCACCAGTCTTTTTCGGAAGTGCAATGAACAACTTTGGGGTACTAACTCTATCCATGGTAATCAGTTCAGTGAAATATGTCTCCTTGCTGATTATTAGTGGCTGTCATAGGTGGAGTTATTTTTGGAAAGCTTTCTTGAATATTCAGCACAGCCAGGTCCACACCTGAGTGATGCTGGTGAAATTACTCCTGATCATCCTCAATTCACAGGATTTGTTTTCAAGGTACTTCTTACCCATTCATTGTTCTTGAACATAGTGTTCTTGCTATAACATATGCTTAAATTCTGCAGCTTCAGGCCAATATGGATCCTAAACATAGGGACAAAGTGGCATTTCTTCGAGTTTGTTCAGGTAAATTATTTCGCTAGTTACTTATTATAGCGAGCCTGGAATGTTTCTACTTATTTCACCGTAGGCAAGATCTTGCCATAAATCAAGGCATGTCTGTGACAGGTGAATTCAGAAAAGGAATGAAAGTTCAAGTTTCTAGAACAGGAAAAACCCATACTCTGACAAGGCCGCAAAAGATGTTTGCACAAGACCGCATAACAGTTGAAACAGGTTATGCTGGGGATGGTAAGTTTGTTCACATGGTTATATAGAATCAGAGACATGAGAGTTAACATTTGAGCTTGGTTTTTGCAGTGATTGGTTTGAACAACCCAAATGCATTTGCTATAGGGGATACTATTTATTGCGGTTCAAAGTTGTCATTCCCAGGGATTCCATCATTTTCACCAGAATTGTTTTCTTATATCCGCAATCCAAATCCTTCAAAATATAAGCAGTTTCAGAAGGGTATAAACGAGCTTCTTGGTGAAGGAGCAGTGCAGGTAAAGAATCTTCCAATCTAATCAATCTACATGAAATCAAAGTGATGGATGCCTTGTGCTTTATTAGTGAATATGTTACTTCCAGGTTTTCTATTCAATGGATCCGGGAAAGATAGATCCTATTTTGGCAGCTGTTGGACAGCTTCAATTTGAGGTAGTTGGTACAACATAGAGTAATGATAATTGCTCTATTTTATATTCTGCTTGAACCTTGTCTCCTTTTTTTTCTTGTCAGGTTGTTCAGTATCGAATGACAACTGAATATAATGTTGAAACAAAACTTGAGCCACTTGATTACAATATTGCAAGATGGGTTATTGGGGGATGGAGTGCTGTGGAAAAGGCGGGAAGGCTTTATAACTGTGCTGTTGTGAAGGATCAGGTAGAGACACTTTAGTGTGTTCTTATTAACATTTTTTTCTCAACAATCTCAATGTTTGCAGTGGAATCGTCCAGTACTTTTATTCAGGAACGAATGGAATATTTCACAGCTTCAGGTACATATAGACTATGGTCACTAGAACTAAGCATTGTTATAGCAGCTAAAGTTCCTTTTTTTGTGAAATGTGGCATGCAGATGGACAACAAAGATATAGGCGAGCTGGTTCCCTATGCACTGCCTCCTAATGACGCAAGATAAGAAATAAGAGGGTAATCATAATTTTCAATGGGTGCTGATATTGGGGGAAGTTCTTTCCATTTTGTACAATATTCATAAAAAAAAAAGCAAGAAGGATCAATGTCTTCAGGGATTGCCTGGGTCTTTGCGCCAATTAATACAAATGGGCCCAGGGGCAAATGGAAAATGTTAAAAAAAAATTAAATGTTTAGTTGGAGCAAAATATGAAATGATTTGTTCCCCTGAAAAATGTCAAAACCAAATTTAAACATACTAAATGTCTAGTTGGAGCAAAATATGAGATGCTATGTTTCCATTCCTTAAGAAAATGCATCTAGAGAATGGTGGTCTTGACTTGGAACTGGATCTTCTCGTAACAGTAAATGGGGCTACTCCATTTGTAAAAATCTATGGAGAGAATGCCGGTCTTTTTTGTCCCTCGTGTGCAATCTTGTTGTGCCATGTTGCTCCCTCTACATTGCGGAATGGAAGTCTGGAGGGGCATTTTGCCTAGCCAGCCGATTTACAAAGTGCTCCTTATATTCACTTTCAGGCAACGTACATTTCCAAATCGGCATTGTTCATTCTGAACATGGTGACTATGCCGTATGCATGAGACGTGGATGCATGGATACTGCATGCCCCTTGAGCTCTCCCCCAGCATCTTTATAGCTAGCTAGTCTCTGGACCATGCAATCCGACTAAATGGTCAAGGGACTAGCTAGCTATAAAGATGCTAGCTAGTCTCTGGACCATGCAATCCGACTAAATGGTCAAGGGACTAGCTAGCTACAAAGATGCTCGGGGGAGAGCTGAAGGGGCATGCAGTATCCATGCAGAGCTCGTGGTTGGGTAGCGAGTATAGCTATCATGTTATTTGTTCATTTCAGACTATCATTGTATCACCATAACATATATCATTGTAGCAGAAAGATAAAACGATGGCTGAGATTTTAAGCAATGAAAAGCCTTGTGAACTGGTGACCAGTGCCAGCTCAATTGGATGCATGCCAAATCGGTGAGTACAGGTTCGATTTAGACACTCCATCCCTTTTCGTTCTCCCATTATAGTTTGGACCTTCTTTTGTGTTGTTACGTTCTTTTGCAGGATTTTGTCTTGAAGATTATAAACGCACAACAATTTGTTTGAGATTATGCACAACAAGAGCTGCTTTTGCGGCTTGCTACCTAATGAAAAGAAATCGAGATGGTCTCCAAACGAGATTTAGAAGGGATGCTAATGCAATTTTGATTTAGAAGGTAGCTTTTCTTCCTCGGGTTTTTCCCTTCCTCATATTTTTCTTTCTCTGGATTTTTCTCATATTTGTTCATACTGGCAACCCTTTGTGCGACAACACCTTGTTGTTTTTGTGCCAGGAACCCAAGGGGCGGAGCTAGTTTCCAGCGGGAAACAGGCAGGCGGCGCCGCCGAGAGGGGCATTAGCCGCGAGCGGCGTTTTTGCCTGTCGGTTTCTTCCCGAAAACTAGCGACGGCCCGTGGGTTCACGCACGTGAACCCCAGGTAGGGGGAAATTCCATCCCTTGCTCCACTTCCTGGCTATGGTGTCGCCGGAACACCCTTATCTCCGGTCTGATGCAGATGACCCTTATCTCCGGTCTAATGCAGATGACCCGACTGCCCTTGCTCTGCCCTTGCAGATGACCTGGCTCTAATTTCGACAACAGAACAAATGGAGACTAACTCGACTGGCTCTGCTGGGTCTGCAACAACAGGGCAGGTAATCTCTACTGCATCTCTGATTTCTAAAGGAAAGAAACAAAGCTTTCTGCGTTGATTTTGGCAGAACAGGTGGAAGCTGAGAAACTTGTGGTAACTAGCCCGTGAACCTCAGGTAGGGGGAAATTCCGTCCCTTGCTCCACCTCCCGGTTATGGCGTCGCCGACACACCCTTGTCTCCCGACTATGGTGTCACCGAAACACCCTTGATAGCAGCGCCGCTTAAGCCCCTTGTAACCAGATTACCCAAAACAAACTTATTAAGGAATAACAAGGGCCCTACCTGGGGTTTATGTTAAGACCAATTAGGCCAACCACATGGAATGCAACAACTGAGGAAATGATAAAACACTTGTGCAACATTTCATGAGTCGCAAATCCCCTTGTATTGTAGGGCAATGCAAATTGGTCTGCTTCCAATTTTGCAGCTCCACGCCCTGTATGTATCGCTACAAGTCCTGAATTTTAACAGTTCGCATTCCTTTATCACATCCTAATCACCTTGCATTGCATGCCATCCTCTGAATCTGGATGGATTTCAACTTAGATCTAACTAAGATCATATGCTTTCAATTCAATTGTCAAACAAGTATAGTTAAGCTATCGTAAATAATGAATATGCATAAATCAAGCAAAACAAGGCGATGTTGCAGTATGATGGGTTGTGCAGAAATCAGTTCTGTATGAGCAAACAAGTCTGCGGCCACTAAAACAAATCTTATACAGGTAGAAGGAATTGACTCTAAAGAGCTTTTTATAACATTGTAAAGAATCGACCCTAAAAATATTTTTATAATACTGTAAAGGATTCAAAAATTTTGTTCTTATTTGGAGCAAGGTCTATGGAAAAAAAAATTATTTTGGATCCTTATAAAGGATAGCCACTGCTTTGTGCTGGCTCAATAACAAAGTCAATGCCTTCAACGAACTTCCCTACCTTTCTTTTTCAAGGTACATCATTTGTTGTCGAAGACCGCTTATGCATATAGGAAAGAGCCCTAAGAGCAAACTGGAATCCATGCTTGAAAGAAGAACATATGTTTTAAAACATCCAGGAAAGATCTGCCAAAAATAGATTCAGAGTTGAGCGACTTTTTTCCAAGCAAACTAGACAAAATCGATCAATCCGTAGGTTTGCAAGAAAAGCCTGCCAAAATATGAAAAACACGATGTTAGAACATATTGTAAAAGCATGTGGCAAACAGAACTATTAAAGCAAGTGCTATGCCCACATCATGTACTTGATTAGTGTCTAACAGCACCTTAATTCTAGCCAAAATGTGTGGAGGTGGTTTAGGCTTCTATTATGGGAGCTCGGCCACCGTTTGCAATCTTCCTATTGTTTAGGATGGCAAATATATATCTGTCATCGTGTTGTTTCATATTTATCTTTTTCAATAAAAGTCATTTGTTTTTATGGTATCAGAGCGCCCACGATCTTGAACTGACACTGAACAGGGAAGATTGCAGCATGGCTTCGATCATGAGGATCGAACCTCTGAACCACAGCAACGCATATTACTGGTTCATCAAGGTACAGACCAAATTATGCGAGAAGGGCTTATGGGGTATCGTTTCTGGAGATGAACCCAAGCCAACAATTCAAGCAAAAGGGATGAATGTGGCTCAAACTGCAGCCCAAGTCGTCAAAGGACAGACATCCACAGAAGACCTTGCAGCAGTAGAGCTTGAACGACAGTGTTTGGCAAGATGGTTGCAGAAGGATTGGGCAGCCAAGAGTCGAATTCTTAAGTATCTGGATGACACTCTCATGCCACAGATTGCGGAAGCTAATTCATCTAAGGAAGGTTGGGAACAGCTTGAGAGGGGTTACAAAAGGAGACATTTCTCCATTCAGGCCAACCTCTACAACACTGTATTCAACATCAAACTCAAGGAGTATGATTCTGTGGAGGAATACATGGGTGTTATTCGACAAGCAGCTAAGCAGTTGCAAGGCATGCAAAAGGCTCTAGATGATGACGTGATAGTAGGAGCATTGTTGCTTGGCTTACCTTCTAGCTACAACAATGTGAAGAACATCATTGGATCAGCAGAGAAAGTAGAGCTTGAGTGGGCATGCCAACAGCTTTTGCTTGAAGAGAGAAATCAAGGTGGTACCAAAAGAGCTGGAACCAAAGATAATCAGGCTTTCATGGGAAGTAAAGATGGAGGTAAGGAAGAAACTCGGAGGTGTTACAACTGTAACAAAATAGGCCACATAGGGAAACACTGCCCAAAACCTGACAGGAGAAAAAGGAAAGAGAATCCAAAAGGGGAAAGAACAGAAAAGGAGCAAGCATAAAGAAAGTGCAAAAAGAAAGAAGGAAGACTCCAAGCCCATAAAGCAACTGATAGCAGTTCTTCTGAAGGAGAGGAATCAGAATCAGATGATGACTCTGTGGTTTCTGCTGGGAGAGCATTCTTTGCCAAGTCTGAACCTGCATCAAACATCTATGGGGTCATGGCTTGTTTGTCTCACTTTCTTCAAATCATGTTGTCTTGTTTTGTGTGGAGAGCAACCAGTGATGCCACAGCCTCATGCTTCATAGCTTCAGATATAGTAAAAGGTGTATGGTACTTGGATTCTGGAGCAAGTGATCATATGACCCGACAAAGAGATCTGTTTTCAGATTACATCTCAAACAAGTCGGGCAGAAAGGTGAGGATTGGAAAAGGGAAACTTGACATAGCAGGGGTTGGTAGTGTGCATCTCACACTGCCACAAGGCAAACTTTTCCTTAGGACGTGCTGCATGTGCCAGATCTTGAAGCCAACCTCTTGTCCATATCCAAAATGGATGATGCGCATTATTTTGTCAACTTTGGCAATGGCAGGTGTGTTGTGAAAAACAAAAGAGAGGAGATCATTGCAAAAGGGGAAAGAGCTGGCAACATTTATCAGTTGAGTTGGACATCCAATCCCAATGCAACATTCACGACCATCAAAGTCCAAGACGAAAAACTCTGGCATGAGCGGATGGGACATGCCAATTATCCCTTGCTGAAGCAAATGCAGGAACAAGAACTCGTGGCAGGGTTACCTAACATTTGCAGGCCACAAACTTTATGTGAAGGTTGTCTTCTGGGGAAACTCAAGAGGAAACCTTATAAGAAGGAGAAAACAAAAAGGGCATCACATCGTTTGGATTTGCTGCACCTAGACTTATGGGGACCAGCCAGCATCATATCACTTGGAGGATCCAAGTACTTTATGCTCATCATTGATGATTTCAGCAGAAGGAATTGGGCATTCTTCCTTAAGCCCAAGTCAGAAGTCTATGAACAGTTCACTAAATGGAAGACAGAGGTCGAGAAACAAGCTGACAGGAGCATCAAAGTCATTCGAACTGATCAAGGTAAGGAGTTTCTCAACAATAGACTCAACCAATTCCTGCAATCACATGGCATACACCATCAAAGGTCAGTTGCATATGAACATCAGCAGAATGGTGTGGTGGAGAGGAAAAACAGGACCATGCTTGAATGTGCACGGGCAATGATCCATGGCAGGAATATTGATCCCATTTTTTGGGCGGAGGCAGTGCACACAGCCTGCTACCTTCTGAATCGAGTGCCTACAAAGGCGAATCCAGGTGTAGTTCCCGAGGAGGCGTGGACTGGATATAAGCCAGATGTGCAAGATCTTGAGATCTTTGGATGCAAGGCATATGCACACTTGAGTTCCCAAGAATGCCCTGAAGGAAAAATTTCCTCTAGAGCTTTGGAATGCATGTTTGTGGGATATGATGATCATATGAAAGGATATAGACTCTATGTGCCGTTGACAAAGAAAATCATTGTAAGACGAAGTGTTGATTTTGATGAGCATGTTTTCATGTTTTGGAAGCAAGGCAAAGCACAAAAGGTTGAATGGTACGAGGTTGATCATGATCATGAGGAACCCTGTCCAACACCTACAGCATCTGCAGCACCTGCAACACCTGGAACAACACCGGCCCATGTTGTTGTCACACAAGAAGAATCTGAACCAGATGATGGTGGTGAAGACTTTGCCCAATCTGAGCCAGAGGAAACTGATCTGGAAGAATATGCAGACCTCTCAGCAGTGCCACTTAGAAGATCCAGCAGAATAAAGAGGCCCACAGACCGCCTGATGTTTTATCTTGAGTCAAAATCTAGTAAGCTCTCATCTTACATTGTTTTTATAGTCAACTTGCTATTGATGGGCCATTGAGCTATCAAGAAGCTATGAGCAGTTCCAATCATCACCAATGGCATGAGGCTATGGTAGATGGGTATCAGTCCTTGATGGACAATGATACATGGGATTTGTGTTCACTTCCATCCAATAGACGAGTTGTATCTTGTAAGTGGGTGTATAAGGTCAAGTATGATGAAGAAGGAAAAATTGACAGATTCAAAGCTCGCTTAGTAGGTAGGGGCTACTCTCAGGTTCCAGGAGTTGATTTTCATGAAACATTTGCACCTGTGGCAAGACTAACTTCTGTTAGGACAGTCTTGGCCTTAGCAGCCGCATACAAACTTGACCTTCAACAAATGGATGTGAAGACATCATTTCTGAATGGACACCTACAAGAGGAAGTCTACATGAAGCAAGCTCCTGGTTTCACACAGAAAGGAAATGAAAAACTTGTGTACAAGCTGAAGCGTGCCATCTATGGACTCAAGCAGGCCTCTAGGCAATGGTATCACACCATTCACCAGTTTTTCACGAAAATTTGCTTCTTTCGAAGCCAAGCTGACTGGAATGTTTACTTCAAGTTTACAGGGTCCAGCATGATCATCATAGTCTTGTACGTCGATGATTTAATCCTGGCTAGTAACTGCCGGAGCCTCATGCAGGAGACGAAGCATGCACTGAGCACACGCTTTCATATGACTGATATAGGGGCTCTGAAATATTTTTTAGGAATCCAGGTGCATAGAGATCAGGATGGTAACATTACCATACACCAGACGAAGGCTATCCAGTCTCTTCTCACTAAGTGTAACATGGATACAAGTAAGCATGTTTGTACTCCAGCATCTAACCAGTCTTGTGATTCATTTAAAGGAATTGATGCTGACATGCAAGACATTGGTTATCGAAGTTTAGTTGGGTCCTTAATGCATTTCATGGTCTGTACAAGACCAGACATAGCACAAGATGTTATCACTCTTAGCCAGTTTCTTGAGAAACCCAAACCTAAGCATTGGCAAGGTCTTAAAAGACTGCTCAGGTACCTGCAAGGGACTGCACAACTAGGTATCACCTTTCATCATGACGCTTCTCTTGATCTTGCTGGATATGCAGATGCAGACTATGCAGGTGATGCTATGGATCGAAAATCACGCAGCGCTTTTGTTTCATGCTGTAAGGGGGAGTAGTCAGTTGGTCCATCAGAAAACAAAAGGCAACTGCTACATCTAGTTGTGAAGCAGAATACATGGCATTTGCAGCAGCCATCAAAGAGGCAATATGGCTCAGACGGGTCCTGAAGGAGTTCCATGCAACACAAACACAAGCAACTGTCATATTCAATGACAATAAGGCAGCCTTGAGTCTGGCCAAGAATCCTACCAATTTCTCCAAAGCAAAGCATATCCAGGTACAATATCACTTTACAAAGGAGAAGATTGCAGAAAATAGAATTAATGTAGGGCATTTGAGGACAGGCAAGATGATTGCTGACATTTTTACAAAGCCTTTGGGAAGGAAATCTTTTTGTAGGTGCATTGATGAGATGGGCATGACATCCACTTGAAGTTGCACACAAGGAATGCCTATTCATCAAGGGGGAGCAACAAAAGGTTTTCTTCAGTTTGTCAGTTTGTTTTTGCTTTCCTAGTTGAAATTCTATTTGAGTTGTTCAGTTTATATTTCATTAGTTCAGTTTGAGGAGGAGTGTTAGAACACATTGTAAAAGCACGTGGCAAATAGAACTAATGAAACAAATGTTCTGTCCACGTCATGTCACTACAAGGGATTGGCCATTTATCAACGTCCTTAGCGACGTATGTGCGACGTCTGCGCGACGTCTGCTTGCGTCGTGCACACGTGCCCCAGACGTGGTTAGGGACACGTCGTCGCGGACGTTGCAAAACTCACGTCGCGTGCGACGTTGACCAGACGTCGCCCGAGCGTCG